>PISX010003116.1:0-144393 GCA_004024625.1 Mellivora capensis | reverse complement strand
GTATTCCGGCCACCTAAGAAGAAAAGGTTGAGCAATCTTTTTTTGAGCAGTGTACCGCTTAGGAATGCGGAAGCAGGATGTTTGCCAGAAAGAACTCTGCCGGAGAAACCGGCCTAAACGAGCCGGTGCCGCGGTGGACCCCGGGGTTAACCCTTCACCGGCTCCTCCCTCCGTGGATTCCGAACTCTCGCGGCCGGGGGGGGGGGGGGGGGGGGGGGGGGGGGGGGTGGGTGGAGACTGACATGCTAATGAGACACGCTGGGCGGGAGGGGCCTGTGCCGCCTAATGCGCTTGCGCAGCTTCCCGGCTCAGCGCCCCTGGCGGCCGGGCGCCGGTTTTTCCCGCCTCAGCTTCCCTGCAGAGCGCCGTCTGTTCCGGGAGCCGGCGGGCGCTTCTCCCAGCCTCAGCCCCCAGTAAACGCTGCCGCATTTTTCTCGGCCTCATGTCAGTTTCTGTTTGCGCTGAGAGCCAAAGAGCCCTGCGGTAGGGAACGTATTCTGGCGACCACGCAGGGACCCGGAGAGGGAGCCCCGGTGAGTCCCCGAGGACCTAGAGCCGGCAGACGGCGGATGCAGCCCCTCCGACCCTGGGGACTGGTGAGCGGCCTGGAGCTTTAGTTCGGCGTCTCGGCGGCGGTAAGTTGTGCCTCCTGCCTCAGCGACTCTGCCCCCTCAGTCAGGGCTCGAGCACTGCTTCGCCTGTTTTTGCCCCTCTGTCGCTTGGGTTTGAATTTTCCGGCGGAGGAAGGTTTTTTTGGTCCCGTGTTCCCGGGCCGAGTGTCCCCTGCCCCCTGATTCTCCCTTCTCTGATGTTGGTCCCCCGCGGGTCACTGGAGGACCCTCTGGTGGGTTGAGCCCGGTCTGAGTGTCCCCTGACCCCTGACTCTCCCCTCCCAGGTGCTGGTCCCAGGACCCTCTGGTAGGTTGAGCCCGACCTGAGTGTCCCTCCGCCCTCTGACTCTCCCCGCCCCAGTGTTGGTCCGCTGCGGGTCACTGGGGGACCCTCTGGTGGGCTGAGCCCAGCCTGAGTGTCCCGGGTCCCCTGACTTTCACCTCCCTGGCGTTGGTCACTGGCGAACTGAGCCCACTCTGAGTGTCCTCCTGACCCCGTGGCTCTTAGCCCCTCCCCAGCTTTCTTTCCGGGTTTCTTTAAAACCTAGAATTATATCCAGACTCTCTGTATTTGGGGGTTCAGATCTGTGTTCTTTATTCTCTTGTCTCTCCGATCAGGGGTATCGCCCTGAGAAATCTCATTGTTGTCTCTGTGAAAGTGGGGTGTGAGCTTCCTACCATCAGTCTTGTGTTGTCCCTGACCATCTTTTCTTTTCCCTTTTTGTTTGGTGAAACATCTGGTAACTTGTTATTCTTTTAAGAGGGAAGAGAAATTCTTGGTGAGCCATACTTGGTTGTGGGGTGTGGTTGAAGAAATACAGACCTTGATCCGGATTCAGGGACTTCAAGGACTAATCATTTTCTGTACTGGAGAGCCACCTTTTTTAAGAAATCAGGCTTCCTTCATCATACTGGCCTTTCTCTACCAAAGGCCCACATGGGACTAGAAGAGGTCCATTATTCCTATAGACCTGAAGTCCCATGGATTACATCTGCTAGTCAGCTTTCACCTATTTTTATAAGTCACCAGATTTTGTCCAACTTCCCAAGCTGGGCAACACCTTAGATGTGATAAAGGACTCCCTTCTAGGAAGGGATCAATTTAAATTGGATGATTTGAAGAAAAGGTAATTATTATTATTATTATTATTTTTAACACTGATTCCAATATAACTTGGGGGGCCAGGAATAGTGGCCCCAAAATGGATCATTAAATTTTAATATTGTCTTGCAGTTGGGGTTGTTTTGCAAAAGATCTCAGAAGTGGTGAGAAACTACTAAGACCCCAGATTCAGGGACTCTTGTAGAGTCTCCGTGGCCTATGTTGCTACCACAGGCACCCACCCACTCACTGCTGGGTTGAAACCAGACATTTTAAATGATCCCCTGTTCCAGTCAACCGAGACCTAGTGCTCCTTCACTGGAGTTCGCTTCCAACCCCCTCTACTCCTGCAACTTTGACTCAAACAACCTCCCCTCCCTCTCCACCAGTTCCCCACCTCCTTATTCCTACGGAGCTTCCTCGCCCCTCCATTCTCCCTCGCCCTCCTCTGGAGTGAGCCCCACTAGCACCCGTAGCAGGACCACAGACTTAGGCCACAACAGGATCTGGTTCCCCTTAGGGAAGTGCCATACCTGAGGGAGGGTTTCCTGTCTTTCTCCCTCACAGACCTGGGACTATGTAAGGGAAAGTTTGGTTATTCTTACAAAAAACTGTTTCCATTTAGGGATGCATTTATTAAGTTAAATCTAACATCTCTCAGCTGACAGATGGTATCACAGTCGCGTCTCACTGTTGCACCCTAGGTGAGCAGGACGTGATCCTTAGGAAGGCTGGGGATTCTGCTGACCGTCAGGGGTCTGCCACCCCAGGAGACAGCACTTTGGGTAGGAAGAAACGCTGTCCCTCACCGGGACCCACGCTGGGATCCTGAGGGCAGAACCGACAGGGTGCTGGTGAGGCCCTTTATTACCTGTCTTTCTGAAGGGTTGAGGAAGCTCACGGGAAACCAGTTAGTTACGACCAAGTGTGGGAATTATTGAGGGGGGTGTCCTGGTGGCTGAGTCGGTCTTGGGAAAAGGCTCAGCTATGTAGACAAGAAGTTAAATATTTGGGATTCATAATAACTCAAGGGAAGTGAGCCTGCAGCATAGAATGAAAGGCTATAATAACTAGCTTCCCGTGGCCCACTACTAAGCGGGACCTACACGAAATCTTGGGAGCCGCAGGATTCTGCTGGATCTGGATACTAGGGTTCTCAGTCATAGCCAGGCCCCTGTACGATCTGCTAGTGGCACCGGAGACACAACCTTTACAATGGAAAGACACACAAGAAAAAGCCTTTGAGGAACTTAAGGACCTACTTGGAAAAGCTCTAGCCCTGGGCCTATCCAACACCGGAAAACCTTTCTGCCTATATGTCCATGAAAAGGATAAAACAGCCTTAGGGCTTCTAACTCAGCCCTTAGACACCTGGAGAAAGCCAGTTTTGTACCTGTCCGAGAAATTAGATCCCATCGCTCCTGGATGGCACCCTTGCCTGCAAGCCCTGGCAGCTGCCATACTCCTTATCAAAGAAGCTGACAAGCTCACTCTTGAATAGCAGCTAACTGTAAAGCTTCCCCCGTTAGTAGTAACTCTAATGAACGGCCAAGGTCAAAAATGGCTATCAAATCACAGGCTCACTCAGCATCAAGGACTACTCCTGGAAAATCCCTGCATTACCTTGCAGACTGTGCAGGCTCTGAACCCAGCCACATACCTTTTGACGGCAGAAGGAGAACCAGAACGTAACTGCCTGGAAATCATTACTGAAGTATATGCCACCCGTCTGGATCTCAAGGACTCCCCTTTAACAAACTCCGACCTCACCCTATACACTGATGGCAGCAGCTTCCTGAGTAATGGTTCAAGGAAAGCGGGTTATGCTGTCACCACAGCCACGGAGGTCCTGGAAGCTAAAGCCCTTCCTGCAGGATGGTCTGCTCAAAGGTCTGAACTCTGGGCCTTAATACGGGCGCTTACATCATCAAAGGACAAAAACGACAACATATACTCCGACTCGAAACGCCTTTGCCACCTTAACATGTGCATGGGGCAATATCCAAAGAAAGGGGGCTCCTGACATCAGAAGGAAAAATCATCAAAAACAAAAAGGAAATTCTCCAGTTATTAGAGATGGTATGGCCCCCCAAAGCCTAGCTGTCACTCGTTGTCGGGGACACCAGAACGGGGACGATGAACCTGCCACCCAGAACCACTGAGCTGACCAAGCAGCCAGGGAAGCTGCACAAAACGGACAACCTGCCACCTCCCGTCACTCCCTCCGTACAGAATCCCACATACATGGCTGCCGAAGATAGTTGGGCCAAGACCGAAGGAGCAGTCCGACACCCTCAAGGATGGTGGATCCTCCCTGATGAGCGATTGTTCCTTCCGGCGGCCCTCGCTCCTCATGGGGTCGCGGAACAACATTCAACCTCACACCTGGGAAAAACAGGACTCGAAAAACTTCTGGCAAGACACTTCTGTATCGCCAGACTCGCAACAGTGTGTAAGTCGGTCACGGACCGTTGGGTCACTTGGGCTAAACGTAATCCAAAACTGGACCCACTCTGCCCCTTGGGCTACAGCGCATAGGGACGGCCCCGTTTGAAGATTTAGAGGTAGATTTCACTGAGATGGTCCCTCACCGAGACATCAAATGTCTCTGTCCTAGTCTGCACCTTTTCAGGATGGGTTGAAGCCTTTCCCACTCAAACTGAAAGGGCCAAAGAAGTCACCAAGGTACTACTCCGGGAAATTGTCCCCCGATATGGGATCCCGCTCACCATTCACAGTGACAATGGCTCTGCCTTCATCTCAGAAGTTCTACAAAGACTAACTTCAGTCCATAACATCTCCTGGAAACTCCATACGGCCTGTTGACTTTAGAGTTCAGGGAAAATAGAGCGCATGAACCAAACCCTAAAGGAAACCCTCTCCAAATTACATGCCGAAACCTCCCTGGGTTGGACAGAGTTCCTCCCCTTAACACTCCTCTGTTCCCGCTGCACTCCACAGAAACATGGATACTCTCCTTTTGAAATACTCTATGGCAGACTGCCCCTCCTTATTAATCCCCAACCCCGGCAGTCTCAATGTCTCAGGGGATACATATCTCCAAAGCCGACTAAAATCCTTAGGACAGGTCCTTACAAAAGCACATGCCCACCTGTTGGAGCGAGCCCCTATATTACTAGGAACTCCCATCCATTCCTTTCACCCTGGGGAAGTCTGTGTAAAAGATTGGAAACATACACCCGTACGTCCAATGTGGCCCCCACACAGTAATACTTATAACCCCTACTGCCCTCAAGGTTTCCGGCCTCACACCATGGATCCACCACTCATGAGTAAAAAAGACCAATCCGGACCAGACCTCTTGGACTTCACATCCATCGCCATTGAACCCCCTAAAAGTTACTCTCAAAAAGGCCCCCCAAAGTACCGGACTCAAAACTGGGGAATCCAGCTTGGAGTAATACTTACTCTCCTCCTGGAGACCCTAGAGACTCAAGCCAGTATCCACGTCTGGACAGTTGACTAGGGAGTGAATGGGGCCATCTGGGGGGCGGGGGGGTGGGCAAGAAATTGTTATTGCCAACCAGACCACCTCCCCGACCCAGTGTCCTACCTTCCAAGTACCACAGTGTCAGTTCCTGCCTTGGCCCTGGGCAAGCCTATGTCGCCCTGGGGATGATATATACGTGTGTCCAGGAGACAAAAGTGGGATGTGGTGGTAAAGCAGATGTCTCTTGTTCCCTATGGGGATGTGAAACTCTTGCTCCCTGGACAAAAACTGACTCACATTTCACTGTTTCCCCTCTTAAAACTGGAAGTCCAGCAGCAATTCTGTCTCTCACTCCACAGGGGTGCAAAAGTGCTTATTGGGATCAACAGAGGTCCTGGGGACTCTGGCTGGATGTCACTGGAAAGGACCCAGTGGCTATACTCTCACTCTAACGTAAGGAGGGACAGACTCCTATTCCCTCCTGTGCATCCCCTGGTCCCCCTATTGCTAACTATACTCGCCAACTCCTAAATACCACCTATCACTTTTGGCTTCATTCTACGTCGTCTCCTATAAACCCTGCTTGCTGGATCTGCCTCCCCTTAACTGATTCAGGTTTCATCGGCATTCCCGTTCCCCCTGGATGGTTGATGTCCAACGGAAGAGATTCCAAAACTTTCTGACCAGTACACTTAAAAAGAGTTCCATTAACCCCAGCACCCAACCTCACTTGTTTCCTACCTCCTGGTGTCTCTCAGACCCCAGGTAAATGCTGCCATAAATTTATGGCCCCACTCCCTTATTGCACACCCCCCCCCCCACCTCCGGCATTTTCCTTTCCTGCCACGGCCTCCTCTTGAGATGTTATAATACTAACGGAACCATTTCTGGTTGCATATTTATCTTCTTCTCCCCTTCTGTTTCACTTTACTTGGACTTGCAGATCCAAACCCGAATAACCTCTGGCATACAGGACTGACGGGCCATAACATTAACTTTCCTGAGAGCCTGATTCGAGGCTGGATCCCAGGACCCTGAGATCATGACCTGAGGTGAAGGCAGCAGCTTAACCCACTGAGCCACCCAGGCGCCCAAAATATTTTTTTTATTTATTTGACAGAGAGAACAAGCAGGGGGAGCAGCAGAGGGAGAGGGAGAAGGAGAAGCAGACTCCCCACCGATCAGAGAGCCCAATGCGGGGCTCGATCCCAGGACTCTGGGATCATGACCTGAGCCAAAGGCAGACGTCTAAGGGACTGAGCTGCCCAGGCGCACCCAATCAGCTGTTTAAACAGGCCACCTGAGCTCAGGAGCCAGCTCAGATTACCACCATGAGTTCCCCAGTCACCCTCAGAACCCCCTGCTGGAACAGGAGGAGGCAAAGAGGTAGGAATATACAGAATGAAGCACTTGGTGGCTTATGAGAGAGGACAAAATTCTCATTCCTGGATGTAAAAGCTCATTCAACATTTCCATGATGTCACCCATTATGGAAGAGACTTCCTATAGGACTTGGTATGAAAGGTCTTTTCAGGATAGGGACTTAGACTACAAAACAAATTACCCTCGCCTGTGACATAGGCACCCAAAGCAAACCACAGACCCATCCAGTCAGTCCCCACTTCTAACACCAGCCCAAAACCAGGGGATGTATCCTGGGGGAATATGGGCCAAGTAGTCTTTAGTCTGCAGCACCATGAGCTGGCCACAAATACCGCCTTGTGTCTGTTGATACTTGTACCGAATGGGTAGAAGCCTTCCCCACCCGGTTTGGGAAGGCAACAGAGGTCTATAAATTCTTCCTAAAACAAAGTTCCCCAGTTCGGGCTCTCTAAGTCTCTGCAAAGTAAGAGACTTCTTTTACAGCTGAAATCACCCAGAGCCTTTCAGTGGCCCTGGGAATAAATTATAAATTGCATGCTCCCTGGCCCCCCTATTCCTCAGGAAGGTTGAAAAGATGAATCATGGGGCGCCTGGTTGGCTCAGTGGGATAAGCATCTGCCTTTGTTTGGCTCAGGTCATGATCTCGGTCCTGGCATCGAACCCCACATCAGGCTCTCTGCTCAGTGGGGACTCTGCTTCTCCCTCTGTCTCTCTGCCTGCCTCTCTGCCTACCTGTGACCTCTGTCTGTCAAATAAATAAAATCTTTTTTATTTTTATTTTTTATTATTATTTTTTTAATTTTTTTATTTGTCAGAGAGAGAGGGAGAGAGAGCGAGTAAGCACAGGCAGACAGAGTGGCAGGCAGAGGGAGAAGCAGGCTCCCCGCCGAGCAAGGAGCCCGATGTGGGACTCGATCCCAGGACGCTGGGATCATGACCTGAGCCGAAGGCAGCTGCTTAACCAACTGAGCCACCCAGGCGTCCCAATAAAATCTTTTTTAAAAATAAGGAAAAAAAGATGAATCATACCCTAGAAAAGACTTTAGCAAAAGTGTCAAGAAACTCATGAGCCTTGGGTCCAGTTGCCTCCTACCGCACTACCCAGGACTGCCGCAGTCCCTAAGACTAACCTAAGACTCAGCCCATTTGACATGACGTGGAAGACCCCTCCTCACCCCCGATATTTTACTGGTTGGGAACATAAGCCAGAACTAGCATCATTTTATTTGGGCCTGGTGCGAAAAGGCATTGTGGATTATGCTAATCACATGCTACCAGCACCCCCTAGAGGTCATTTAGAAGTGACCCCTTCTCCCGGCCACCGCCCCCCCACCTGTGCAAATTAATCCAGGGGATCAGGTCCTCCTGAAAACCTTGGAAGGAGGGCTCCCTGGAGGATCAGTTGCTACCCAAGTGGAAAGTCCCCTATTGACTGATTTTAGCCACCCCAAGAGCAGTTAAGCTGCAAGGAATCCCTAGCTGGGCACATCTTTCTAGGCTAAAACCTTTTTCTCCTGGACATCCTCAGAAATGCCCGGAAGGCCCAGAACCATCTGACTCATGTGAGCCTGTGGAAGACCTCAAATACTTGTTCAAGAAGCGACCCTCAGAGTCAGATAAGTGCTTAAACCTTGGTGGTTTGGTTTGCTGACGTTGCTTTTTGTTGCCTTTGTTTTACTTTTCCCTTCTCTGAGTACTGTTTCGGGTCATCTCTCCTCCCTGGGAAAGACCTGTTCTGCCCCTGTGGGGTCTAGAAGATCAAAACCAATGATGCAACTGATGAAATGGACTCTTCTCTTGGCCCTTCTCCTGGGGATGAGTTGGGAAGAAAATAACAAAGGCAGGGAAACCTGGAGAGAAAACGCAATTGTCAACTTTTCTAGCATTGTGGCCTCAGGAAATAACCTCTCTAATTGTTGGATCTGTCATCCTCCCCCACAAGACGGGGTTCCGAAGCTCCAGTTTGTACCTGTCAATGAGGATATTACTCTCACCTTGACTTCTGGTCCTATTAGGAGCACAGCCTTTTTAGTAGTAGAACTCGATGATCGTGACGATATGAAGTGTGTGGGGCTTACAGACTCTTGGAACCAAACCGGTCTCCAGGTTAAGCGGCCTCTTCTCTGTCGAAAGCAAGGACAGCCCTGTTGCCCCTGCCAGACACACGCCTGCCTTACCAACGTGGGAAACGTGCCCTCCGTTTATCCTATGTCATTTTCCTCTTCAAGCTCTTCATGTACTCCCAACCAGACCCACTGGTGTGTGGACTCCTCTCTCCTCTCCCCAGGTGACCAACCTAACTTCTCCTGTACCTACTGGAAAGGAACAGCAGCCCCTTCCTGGAGGCTCACCTATCAGACCCCATCTGCCTTCGATAGCCAGGAGGGGGTAGAAGAGGATTCAGAGCTCGGTGGGGGGCCACTGGATGGAGGGCCTCTGTCCCCCAGATGCAAGAGTACACCTAACTGGGGTCGCCTTTTACGAAGTTGGTTTAACTCCTCTTCACCCCGCCAAGCTTGTACCCCACCAGGGTATCTGTTTCTCTGCGGTCCACCCCAAAATAAGCTACCCTACGAAGGGAGCCCTAATTCCTCCTTCTCCAGGCCTCTTCAGGCAGTGGCCTATTCGTGTGTAGACAACGTTCACTTCCGTGGAGAGTGCACTTTGGGACGATTGGGCCCTAAAGGGTTAGGCGCCACTATATATAACATCACCTCTCAAACCAGACATAGGAGAGCACTTGGGCTTATCTTGGCAGCAGCTGGAGAAGCCATAGGACTGGCTGCCCCCTGGAGGGGGTTTGCTTATCATGAAACAACCTTAAAACACCTTACCCAGCTCATAGAAAACCTGGCCACCAATACTGGTGTCAGTTTAGAGAGGCTCCAGGAGTCCCTGGATTCCGTGGCTAATGTACTTGACACTCGGTTAGCTCTAGATTATCTTCTGGCCAAACAAGGGGGTGTCTGTGCAGTAGTCGGCAACACTTGCTGTGCCTACATCAATAGCTCTGGGGAAGTGGAACCAAACGTTCAGGAGGCTTACAGACGAACCAGATGGTCGCATGGGTTCGATAATCACAATGCCCAAACGATGGGACGCAGCTAACATTGTGTGATTCCTCCCTTTCCTGGGCTCTCTTGTGGTCATCATTCTTTTGCTATTATTCAGGCCCTGCCCCTTTCATCGTTTGGTTAAGTTTGTGTCTTCTAGATGACAGCAGTGTCCTGTGGAACTGTGGTAGCACAAGGGTCCCACATAACCGGTCCCAAGAGGAGCAACGTCCCTATAGGGCGTTAGAGCATTTGGTGAGAGATTTTTACCCCTCCAGGGTAGGACAGGGACAACACCCCGCTCAGCAAGAAGCAGTTTCAGAAGATGAGAACTTCGGCCCCTACTCCCTAGGAATAAGCAGGGTAAAATCTCTCAAGGGGGGACTGAAATAGAATAGGGGCTGTGTCTGGGACCCTATCCCACCCTAACCACAAAGCCCATTGCTCTGGGTATCACCTAAGAAGAAAGAAAAGGCTGAACCAACCGCTCGTTTTTGAGGAGTGTATTTCAGGGATGCAGAAACGAGATGTTTGCCAGAAAGAACTCTCGAGAAGAATCCGGACTAAACCAGCCTGTGCCGCAGTGAACCCCAGTGCTGACCCTCCACCTGCTCTTTCCTCCAGACAATCCTAAAGACAGTCGTAATACTCGGACAGTCCTAACACTCTTGGCCCAGGGATGGAGACCTGACGTGCTAATGAGACTCGCACTGCCTCTGGACGGGTGTTATCCACCGGCCTGAGTGCAACTTTCCGTATCCACCCCTCCCTGCTGGGATGTCCCTGCTCTCCCGCCTCATCCCCTTTGCAAACTTCCCGGGCCTTTGTTCCCAGTGCTGCCTCCCTGGTACTGGGGCATGAGCCTCAATAAACAATCCCTAAATCTTTTCTTGGCCTTGCGTCAATGTCTGTTTTTGCTGAGAGCCAAAGAGCCTTGGGGTTGAGAACAATCCCACCCAGTCCTTTTTCTTGCCTTTCTCTAGTCCCTATTCTCTGGTGATGTGGATGCCTTTTTACTTCTTAGTACAGGGAGGGTATTTTTCATATGGGAGATTTGCTTCCTGCTGTCTGGACGGAGGAGGGTGTGAGTGTCCTTGAACTCAATGTTTTCCAAGTAACTTTAGATAATCAGTATTCCAGAGGGTACATCATGGGGGCACCCTGCTCTTTCTCCTTAGATCATTGTGGGGGGGGGGACTGACCCTCCCCATCTTGGGTTTTCAGCTAGGACGCTAGCAAAAAGATTAACAAGAGAAAAACAGTTAATGCATCACAAGAGAGGAACCTACGTGAAAATAACTCGGAATGGCAGCTTAGAATTCCAACTTATTTACCATCTTCAATAAAGGACAGTCAATTTACAGAGAAATGACAGGACAAAGGAATACAAATTTAGGCCACAATGGAACATAAAAAGAAGGGAGGGAGTCAGAGAAAAGTTTGCAGATTATTCTTGTTCCTCTCTGGACAGGTATATATCTCCAGTAAAAGGAGAATTTATATCCAGCCTTTAGGCAAAAAAGGGGGAAGGTAAAAAGCAGTACTGGCTGTTCTTTTTCTTTTTATTTCTTTTTAAGATTTTTTTTTTGGGGGGGAGGGTAGCTCAGTGGGTTAAGCCTCTGCCTTCGGCTCAGGTCATGATCTCAGGGTCCTGGGATCGAGCCCCGCATCTGGCTCTCTGCTCAGCAGGGAGCCTGCTTCCCGGATCCCACCTGCCTCTCTGCCTACTTGTGATCTCTGTCAGATACATAAATAAAATCTTTAAAAATTTTTTTCATTTATTTTTGAGAGAGCATGAGCAGGGAAGAGGGGCAGAGGGAGAAGCAGACTCCCCGCTGAGCAGGGAGCCCAGTGTGGGGCTCAGTCCCAGGATTCTGGGTTCATGACCTGAGCCGAAGATAGATGCTTAACAGACTGAGCCACCCAGGCACCCTGTTATTTTTTTCCTAGCTGAAAACCTTTAATTTATACAAGTAACTATTAAATACAAAAAGTAGATTAAAACAGTTATTTTTTTTTTTTCTGGCAGAGTTTAAATGCACTTAATGGATAATTCCAAAGAAAATGCATTTTCGCTGCAGCATTCAGAACTAAAATACTGAAGTCTTTGCTTCTAACTGCGGTGGCTGCTTCTAAATTACCTTCAGCTCAGAATTTCTGTGACAAAGTGGCATGTTTGGGGTGGTCTATTCTACCTTGCATCATCAGAATTTCTGGGGCTTTTTCCTCCCTTTCATCTTAACATTGATTCTCTGCTTATTGGTCATCACATGCCTGAGGCTTCTTATTTGGACAGTATTTTTATTTTGGAATGAAAGGGGGCTGGGGAGGGGCACAAGGGAGGAAGGATGAGTTCAATTCCTTGTCATGGGTGTTTGTGCCTTAGACGTGCTTGGATTCCATACCTTTTAAGATGACTGCCAGTCAAAAGTCATCCCAATCCAGAATCTAGAAATAAGATTCAGGTTTTTCAAAATTGGAAGGGATTCAGGGTGCCTGGCTGGCTCAGTTGGAAGAGCATACAATTCTTAATTTTTTTTTTTAAGAGGCAAATTTGTTCTTTTTTTTTTTTTTTTTTTTTTAAGATTTTATTTATTTGACAGAGAGAGAGAGCACAAGCAGGGGGAGCAGCAGAGGGAGAGGGAGAAGCAGTTTCCCCACTGAGCAAGGAGCCGGATACAGGACTCGATCTCAGGACCCTGGGATTATGACCTGAGCTGAAAGCAGAGGCTTAACCCTCTGAGCCACCCAGGTGTCCCAAATTTTCTTGATCTTGATTGAGGTTGAGTTCTGGCCCCACGTTGGGTATAGAGATTACATAAATAAGTAACCATATTAAAAAAATTGGAGGAGATTCTCGAGGTTATAAAAAACCCCAAATACCTTTAGATCTGAAGGAGAATGTGGTGTCTGATTGAGAAAGCAAAAAGCAGGTATGACTGCTGCTGTCAACATCAGACTAGACCATTCCGAGACTGTGGAGACTAAACACCTCCCCTCTGTAATCAGGCCGGAGTGCAGACAAGAATACAAGACCACTTGCAAAACCACAAAAAGGACCACACATGCCTGTTTTGGCTAGCTGCTTTACCAATTACAATTTTAACCTGCTCTACTTCCTAATAAAAATTGGGATATTGGATCCCAGTCGCCTGGTTTCTAACAGCATCCATCCAGAGCAACCTTTCCAAATCCCCAACCAAACTGAAATCCTGTAAGTCCCTCCCACGCCCTCTCATTGAAACACCCCACCTCCCAGCTCCCCACTGTGTGCGGGATCCATGCTGCTGGTCATAAGTACCATCAAATTCAACTGGATTCCGCCACAAGTGGGCTTTAGCTGGTGGGGTCCAGCATGACCACAGGCAAGTCAGAACCCCATCAGCCTCCCAGCCCTCATTCCCATCCATCCCGAACTTGGCTCCAGACTTTTAGGTAAGTTCCCCAGGTGCAGCAACATTTCTTAGCGTCCAGAGCCAAAAGGAACTTCCTGCAGATTTCTAAGCACTTAAACAAAATGCATTCTTGTTCATGATTTATGGATTGGTTTTTAGTAATCGGGTATTCACAGAAGGGAACAGTCACTCCATTGTGTGACTCATAAGCACATTCCATCTTCCTTCCCACGTCTTAACTCTTAATTACTTTAGTTCTGTTTATTTTCCAAAGAAACTCCTAAAAGAGCTTGGAGAATTCTGGGGTTATCCCACATTTTTCTTTAAACAAGGCTTTGGATCTCAAAAACTCTCTGTTACTGCAGAGTGGAAGAACCACAGTTGTACACACATCAGTGACTCTTATTCTGGGACTCTGGGCTCCTGCTTACTGGATTGGAAGCCTCAGGATACGTGAAAATGGAAAATACTGACAGCATTTTAGCAATAAGAGCAGAGAGAGGAGAGCGTAAATTGCCTCAGCTTTCCCCTTAGGAGACATATAGGCCTCTTGGAAGGTGACCCTAAGATTAGTGAACTAATTTCTCCCAGAGTAACTTGAAGGCACACTTCTCTGTAGCTGATAATTAGGAAAGAAGTTGAGTGGGGGAGGGGTTGCAGGCTGGAGGGTGGTGGCTGCGGGCTGGGAGTGGAGGCCAGGGAACAGGCTGGAAAAGGTCTTTTCGTGAGTATAATAGACGATTCTTAGCATGGTGTCTCATTTCTTTGTGGAGAAAAAAGAGGAGCCTTCACATGGACTGTCCCTCCCTCCCTCCCTCTCTTCCTTCCCCTCCTTACCTCTTCTCAGTCTGTGTGTGTGTGTGTGTGTGTGTGTGTATGTCTGTCTCTCCGTAATCACTTGCATACACTTTTCTGTGATACTCACCCTGAAAGATCCTCAGCCAAAAAGGGGCTAAACTCTGTTTTTTCAGGTTTTTATAGCCTCCCTGCAGAGGGTGAATGCATGTAGCCATGCTTTGGAGGGTTTGCCTACCAGGCAGCTGGAAAAGAGGCAGGGGGGACATTCTGGAAAGAACTCAAACAGTGGCCCACGCAACCCTGACCCTTTCCCAGGATCCTCCTATGTCCCCCTGTTCGGTCCAATTGCACTTGGCCAGCTCCAGAAAGTTCCCTGTCTGCCCCTCCTCTGTGTTTCCTGGAACTCTCCATTTCGAAAGCATTTCCAGGAATATGACTCAAAGATGTCCCCACTCAACCAGACCTCAGTGTCTTCTTGCTCCCCAGGGCACACTTCATCTCCATCTGCCTCCACGAGCCCCTCTACTACACAGAAAGCCGTCTGTGTCGTCTCCAGGTCTCCCCACTTCCCTTCTAGCCACCTTTTCTACATGCAAAGCCTGGTGTGGCAACTCACATAAATTGAACACAGGCTGGGTAAATAGGGGAATGGGATCACTGTTACAATGGACATATCCTTAGGTCACTTCTGATTATTACCAGCATGCCAACCATGAGTGCCCCAAGAAAGAGCGGTTGACCACAAAGCTCCCTCGCAGGCCACTGCATTCAGTACGACACCTACTCGGGTGCCTATTTGCTCTCATCCCTTCTCCTAGCTCAGTTCAGCAAAAGAAAGAAGCCCGAGACCCTGAGCCAGAGCCGCCCCTCGGGGTCATCTCCACAGTCATGGAAAGCCCAGAGCCACCGCCTCACCTGCGTCTTCTGAAGAAGGATCGAGGTAAAGCTCTGCGGACCAGCAGCCGGGGGAGGACTCGGATCCTGCTCCAGGCCGACCTGATCAGAATCTGCTATTTAGAAAACCCTCCTGGGAAGCATAGGCTCAGGTAAGTTAATGAACCCCGGCTCTGGGAGGGACGGGGTGGGGTGGGGATGACCGAGTGCTGATAAATCATCTGGTGTGTTTCGAGGTGGAAACGGTACCTGTGATCTCTGTCAGATAAATAAAATCTTACCAAAAAATAAAATAAAATAAGCAAATCTCATAGAATGAAGCAAAATGCTGTAATTTACTTTAAATTTATGGATAAGACCCAAGATAACAACCGAGGTGTTGTCTGTTTTTTTTTTTTGGTTTTTTTTTTTTTGGTTTTTTTTTTTTTACCTGAGTTGGGCAGTGCTGGGAGCTCCTTCCTAAATCCCCTTTGGTTATGGTGCTCAGATGGGACCCCAGGAAGGTGCAACAAGGGAAGGAAGATCTAGAAGACTGGTGGCACGTGCTTGCTTCTGGAAGAGGCTGCCCTTAAATGAGCTTTTGAGGGAAGAGCAGGAGTTTGTCTGCAGGTAAGAAGAAGCAAATGTTCTAGGAAGAGAGGCAACAAGCAGGGCTATCTGGAGGCCTGAAAAGGTGTTGTGGGTTGAGCCTCTGGGGTGGTCCTCAGAGGGGAGGGAGAGGAGGCCCAAAGGAAGGAAGCAGGGAGACCGCTAGATCCTACAGCATTTTCTTCACCATAGTGTCGGAACTTGGTGCTCGGGTCATGAAGGGAACATGTAGGGGTTTTTAAGCAAAAAGTGACAGGATCAGATGAGCACTTGGGAAGAATCATCCTGGAAGTCTGGCGAGTCAGCTGGAGTCCTGCTCTTCTGTTAGTCTTACTCATAGTCTCAATTAAAAAGCAAAGTACAGATTAGGATGGTGAGGAATTTGGGCCACAGGGCTGACATCTTTTTTTTTTTTTTTTTTTAAGATTTTATTTATTTATTTGACAGACAGAGATCACAAGTGGGCAGAGAGGCAGGCAGAGGGAGGGGAAGGGAAGCAGGCTCCCTGCCGAGCAGAGAGCCCGATGCAGGACTCCATCCCAGGACTCTGGGATCATGACCTGAGCTGAAGGCAGAGGCTTTAACCCACTGAGCCACCGAGGCATCCCAAGGGCTCTCATCTTTGATTTATAAAAAGTGCATACAGATAGACAAGAAACAACAGCAGAATCTTTCTGGGGCGAAAATGGACGATTTGCCTGAAAAGATCACTTCCAGAATATATTAAATGGTTAATATGAAAAAGAATCAGCCTCATTGCCATATAAATGCCTAGCAAAGTAATATTTGACCGGTTTCACCCCTTGCATTAGAGGTGTGGGCCGTCATGGCCATCAGCGTTGGCAGGAATTAGGTGAGAAAGACATTTCCATTAAGGGTGTGATGAGTTTGGCAAAACAGTCCTGAGTCAACTTATAGACTTGATGACTATATTTCTGGGAATTTATCAGAAAATTTGTCAGGAAGTTATCAAAGATGTGGACAAAGACTTATGTATAAAGTGCACTAGTTATAGTGGGCAAAAAAGAAGAAAAAAGAAAAGGAAAAACCCACCCAAAAACTCACTAAGATGCCCCACCCTCTTGGGAATTATAGGAGCTCACGATATGATATGGAGTAGGCATAAACAGTGTTTCAAATTATGCAGATCTTCGTCAATTCTGCCAAAACGTGAATCGAGGCTATCATTAGTTGGTGACATTATGAGTGATTTCTACTTTTTTATTTTTTATTTTTTTAAAGATTTTATTTATTTGTCAGACAGAGATCACAAGTAAGCAGAGAGGCAGGCAGAGAGAGAGAGAGGAGGAAGCAGGCTCCCTGCTGAGCAGAGAGCCCGATGCAGGGCTAGATCCCAGGACCCTGGGATCATGACCTGAGCCGAAGGCAGAGGCTTTAACCCACTGAGCCACCCAGGTGCCCCGATTTCTACTTTTTTAAAAATGTTTTTCCAGGATTGGGCGGCCAGCTTAGTCAGTAGGGTATGCAAGTCTTGATTTTAGGCTTGTAAGTTTGAACCCTACATTGGGTGCAGAGGTTACTTAAAAATAAAATCTTAAAGGGACACCTGGGTGGCTCAGACAGTTAAGCATCCAGTTCTTGATTTTGGTTCAGGTCATGATCTCAGGGTCACAAGATGGGCCCTGAGGTGGGGCTCCGGCTTAATGTTCTCTCTTCCTCTTCCCTTGCCTACCCCTCAGCTCTCATTCTATCTCTCTCTCTCTCTCTCTCTCTCTCTCAATAATAACAATAATAATAAAAACAAATAAAATATTTTAAAAATCAACATGTTTTTTCCATATTTTTAAATCTTTTCATAACAATAAGAAATTGAGCCCCAAATAAGGATATGCAGGCCGACTTGCTTACAGGGAGGTAACTTCCATACCTTGAAAACTGAATCACACGCGCATTCCCAGCCTGCCTTTAAATTTTCACCTCACGTCCACAGTAGGATAACAGTTCACCCTCTTCTAAACCCCTGTGGTACTGAGCACTTTACTTGCGTAATCTCATTTAATCCAGTGCCTTTCCAAAGAAGGCATTATTAATGGACATTCCTAATTTAGAGGTAGAAAAAGTGAGCTTGAAGAGGTGAATGAACTGGTTTAAGGTCTTAGGATCTCGTTTTAGTTTTGTCTTGACCCTCTTCCTTTTTCACCCGAGGGCCTTTGATTTCGTCCAGCTCATCAACATATATTCTGGTCTTTGAGCTGAAGACCACAAATGCAGACCCCTCATCTCTCTGGGAAACCACCCCCCCACCCCACCCAAAGTAAATGCATCTGGGCCTGGGGGCAGGCTTTGCTGAGAGCACTTCCCCCTTCCTTCTTCCTGCCCTTTAACTTTGCCCCTGGGGCCTGGAGCAGCTCTGTCACTCGGTCTCCAGGCTCCAGGATCAGAGGTCAGTACCTGCGCCTGCCCTGGCTCCCCTGAGAGAGCCAGCAGCCAGGAGGGCATCTGCTGTCCTTTCGGCTCCTTCCTCCCCAGTCGTGGGCCCTCTAGCCTGGACCCTGTGCTCTCTCCAGCTCCCCTTTCTTGTGCCTTCTCCTCTCGACTTTCCTCTTTTCTCCTCCAGTTCAGTCCCCTGGCTTCTGTCTCTGCCTGCATTGCTTCGTCTTTATGGTCATTGCAGAAATCGAATGTCAAACTACCATATTTGGGGGGAAAAGAAGCTTTTTGTAGAGCAGTGGTTCCAAGACTTGTTCATTGACAGGCAACCCATTACGGGGTGCCGCGCCTCACAATTCCCTTCTCCTAGGATTGTCTTGGGGTTTTAGGGCCTGTGATGTGGCCCTGTACATGCTTGATCAGACCGGGTGGTGGGTGTGAGGTGCCAAAGTCTGAACGGACAGAGTCTGCAGTGGGAGGAGGCAAGGGGGAGGCTTCAGGTGCAAAGTTCGAGAGCATCCCAAGTTGGAAAAAGCTGGAGGGAGGACGCAGCAGAAGTGGGTTGAGGAAACTTCGTGATCTGTGCATTCATCTCCTAGGCGGAAGTTCTGACGACCGGAGGGCAGAGCACCGTGCTGCCCCAGGAGGGCTGGAGATGGCGGTTTCCCCGAAGTCCTGCCTCCACAGCTGTCTGCTCATCCTCGCTTTCCTCCCGCTGTCCAAGCCGGATTCCGGTAGGTCCCGCCTGGGTCTCCCTCTCTGCGCCGCCCCACCCCCAACCCGGGCTGAAACCTCTCGGTACGGGTGAGGCACCCCCGGGGGGTCCGAGTGGACTCTGAGCTTCTGTCGCGGGGACCTACTCGGGTCGGTGTCGGTGCTCAGCTCCCCCTGCACACCCCGTCTGCCCGCCTGCTTTTCGCAGCCCAGTTCGACGTGATCGGGCCGCCGGAGCCCATCCTGGCCGTGGTGGGTGACGACGTCGAGCTGCCCTGCCACCTGTCCCCGAACGTGAGCGCCGAGCGCATGGAGCTGCGGTGGTTCCGCGGGAAGGTGGCGGCCGCGGTGCTGGTGCGCCGGGGCGGGCGCGAGCAGGACGGGGAGCAGGTGGCCGAGTACCGCGGCAGAGCCACGCTCGTGGACCGCGACATCGCGGCGGGGCGCGTCGCCGTGAGGATCCACCGGGTCAGGGCCTCGGACGACGGCGAGTACCGATGCTTTTTCCGGCAGGACGGAAGCTACGAGGAGGCCAGCGTGCACCTGAAGGTGGCCGGTGAGCGCGCGGGCTTTGGCTTTCTCTGCCGACTTCTAGGCGGGGGACCTTTTCTCAGGGCCCCGGGACTTTGGAAACCACCGGATTCTTTGCCTAAATCCCTCTTAGGATGGGAAGGGTTGGCAGGCCCGGAGTGGGAGGTGACTGGCAGGTTGAGAGTGGGCGCAGAGCATTTCCCCCATGTAATTAGTTAAGGAAATCCACCATTCTAGGGGAGTACACCGGAATATGCTTGACCCAGTCTCGGAGCTGAACATGTAAGTCGTGTTCGTTTTTCGCCATCCGGTGAGGCTGTGGTTCGCATCCTTTGAGGCTGCTTCATGGATTCCTACCTAAGGTCGGATTTCCTGAGGTCCTAGAGCTGGGCTGCTCCTTAACACTCTTGATCCACCCAGAAAAGTTTTTGTTTTTTGTTTTTTGTTTTTTGTTTTTTGTTTTTTGTTTTTTGTTTTTTGTTTTTTTGGCATCAAGCCCAAGTTCGGGGTGGAAACCATAATGGAAATGGTAAGCATTCGGGAGGAAAGCCTGCATTGAGCTCTGACTTTCCCACTTACTAGTGAACGGAAGCAAACAAATCTCTTTCTGAGCCTTGTTTTCTACTGCAAAACTGGGCGTGCATCTATCAAAGATTTTGCAAGAATGAAATAAAGTTAGACAATACCTAAGAAACTGCCTTGTCGAAGCTTTCAGAAGCGTTATACGCTTGTGAGATATTATTACTGTGCCTCAGACTGCCCCATAATTTGCAGCATACAAATGCATTGCCTTTTATGTATAGATTAAAATAAAGGTAAAGTTTAAAAAATACTGGGGTGTGATTGGGGTCCCTGCCTTAGAACGGGGTGTCCCGTGTGGTCCTATTATGTATAACATTTCCTTTTTAGGGAATTAGCTTAAAAGTTGATTATAAGGGGTGCCTGGGTGGCTCAGTGGGTTAAAGCCTCTGCCTTCGGCTCGGGTCGTGATCTCGGGGTCCTGGGATTGAGCCCCGCATCGGGCTCTCTGCTCGGCGGGGAGCCTGCTTCCTCCTCTCTCTCTGCCTGCCTCTCTGCCTGTTGTGATCTCTGTTAAATAAATAAATAAGATCTTAAAAAAAAAAAGTCGATTATAAAATCCTAGAGATGTGATGGCATAAAACTATCATTGTTGTCTTTGTGAGTGATAGACATCTTTATTTTTTTAAGATTTTATTTATTTGACAGAGAGCACAAGTAGGCCAAGCAGCAGGCAGAGGGAGAAGCGGGTTATCCACCAAGTGGGGCTCGATCCCATGACCTTGGGATCATGACCTGAGCTGAAGGCAGCCACTTAACCAACTGAGCCACCCAGGCGCCCCTGGGTGATAGATATCTTTGAGATTCTACTGAAAGTGGGAGCCCTTTTTATGAAAAGAATCCACATTGTCATGTAGACACACACCCTGGAACTTGGATTTCGAGTAACAGTGTGGACATGTGTTTGAGGATTTTTCTCTGCAGCTTGGTGTTTTTCTGTACTCTGTAGAATTGTAACAAAATAATCAGGCTGAAGACAGAAGGGAAAAGCAGCTTTATGTTGATACGTGTTAGGACAGAACTGTGTGTGGGGAAGATGAGGTTGAAACCCATTTAAGAAAATTCCTGTATCAGTATTGAAGGTAAAGGAAACTTGGACTGTCAGCTACAATCTCAATGCAAAGAACCTCTAATCCCCTTTCTCCTCAAGGACACTCCTTCTCTGATCATCCTCAAATACCCACTCCTAGTTCTCCTCCTCAAAGTCATTTCAAATACCTCCAACCACAAAGCCCTCTCCCCTCTCTGGAGCTCCCTTACCTGCCTCTAAGCCATTGAGCTCGCTGCTCCTGCTGATTAGAAAAGCTCCCCATGTCTGTCCAGCAGACTCCTGCCCTCACTTCAGACCCTAACTCCCAACATGGCATCCCTCTGTGATAAGGTTATGAAATGCCTTTTATTGTTACCACATCTTCTGTGTGTCATGAAATAGGAGATAAGGCCCTCTCACTCCCAGTCCCTGTGCGCTTCTCTTGCTCAGACTGTGTAACCCTGTGGTTATAAGGCTCCCGGAAGGGTGTCCGCTCAAGGACTAAGGCCAGCTTCTCTCACCACAGCTCTGGGCTCTGATCCTCACATCCATGTGGAAGTTCGAGAAAATGGAGAGGTCCAGCTGGAGTGTACCTCAGTTGGATGGTACCCAGAGCCTCACGTCCAATGGAGGACGTCTGGGGGAGAGCAGTTTCCGTCCACCTCAGAGTCTAAGAATCCTGATGAAGAAGGCCTGTTCACTGTAGCAGCTTCGGTGACCATCAGAGACCCCTCCATCAAGAAGATATCCTGCTCTATCCGGAACCTCCTTCTTGGCCAGCAGAAGGAAGTAGACATTTCCATACCAGGTCAGTGAAGTCGATGCTGGGGTCCTATCGGACAGTTTCAGGGCCCATATTACCTGGGACACCTGCCCAAGGCCCTCATGGTAATTGTCTGCTGTCCCTGCCTAAGCGCCTGACCACTGACATGAAGGAGTCCCACCAATTTCATTAGAAGAGAGAAGATTCTAAATGCATAAAATCGGCCTCGATCTCAATGAAATTCTGGATTTTCCATTTTAGGAGATATATCTTAGATAGAGAAGCTTTGTCTCTGGGACCTTCTGTCCTTGAGTAACAAGAAAACCCATTTCCACCCTTGCACCTCTGTCTTCCATCCCGTGCTAGAGCTCTGTCTAGGTTTCCAGGGTCCACAGGAAAGCAAATATTCTCATTATTCACCCCAAGCCTATTTCTGGTTCAGGCAGGAACCTCTCCTTATTCTTTGGTCATTGAGTCCCATTCTGTCACACACGGAGGTGACATTTTCCCTTCCTGATTTACTTCCTACATCCCCTTGGCTCCCATCCTGCATTGATAGTTAAGAAGGAATTTCCACATTAACATGAATCGATCCATTACTTTCTTTATTTCCCACGTCCTCTCCCGAAATGATGCTTCTTTTTTTCTTGCCCATGATCAAAAGTTTATGGGAAATCAGACACTGAAATAGATCACTGTTGTATGCCTTACAGAATTAAACACAATTACATTTTCTTGGAACATTAACTGGGATTACTGAACCAGTAAGGCTTTCTGGAATATAACAGGAATTCAAGAGGTTGTGGGGACCATTAGTGTTGCTTTCTTCTAAATGAACACCCTTCTGCGAGTCTGGCTGTTCCTCCTGATGCCTGGCCCAGCACTGTTGATCAGCCAATACGAAGAACCACCATCTGAGCACAGTTGACATCCAGGGTAGTCTTGTAGCAACTGGACATTTTCTATCCATAAAATAGGAATTTGGGCTTTGAACTAGCCTTTTCTTTTCATTTCTTTTCTCTTAGGGTTTTATTTATTTGACAGAGATAGAGAGCACAAGCAGGGGTGGGGGCAGAAGGGGAGGGAGAAGCAGACTCCCTGCTGAGCTGGGAGCCAGATCCCAGGATCCTGAGAACATGACCTGACCTGAAGGCAGATGCTTAACCAATTGAGCCTCTGAGGTGGCCCTAGCCATTTCTTTTTATGTTTTTTTTCTCTATCTCTTCCAAAGTAGGTTTAGTAAATCCCTAGCCAAAGGCCCAGCCAGTCCCCACCTCTAAGTCCCCCACCTCACCCCTAGTGAGCAGCACGCCATCAGGCCCAAATTTTTTCAAAAAAGCTTACAGCAGCAGCCTTGGAATTTCTGTTGTTTGCCCTGAGAGGAGTGGGAGAGGACCAGGTCATCCTCTCTTCCAACTCCCCTCGGAATCAGAAGCAGAGCTGGACCTGCTCGGAGTCGCCCAGCAACTTGTCCTTCTTGGGGCTTTTGTTTCAGCTCCCTTCTTCCCAAGGTTCACTCCCTGGATGGTGGCAGTGGCTGTCATTTTGATGGTCCTAGGATTTCTGACAATTGGGTCCCTAGTTTGTACTTGGAGACTCTACAAGGAAAGATCCAGACAAAGAAAGGACGAATTCAGCTCTAAGGGTAAGTCATAGGCTGCTTGCCAGGCGTGCTACCAAGGGGGGTTGGATCCAAGTCCTTTGGGATGGCTGCCAATGGGAAGATACTCGATTCCAGAATTCTGAGAGCCCAGGGAGGGGGGACTATAAGGCACCGGAAGCCACTGATACCCAATATGAAGGTATGGGGTGTAGAAGAAGTCAAAAGCAATGCTAACTGAGATATCAGACTGCTGTTCCCTCACCGCCCCCCCTCAGACTCTCTCCTCACTTCTAACTCGGTTTCCCAGTAAGGATGAAAGATCTGATCTCAAGCCAGTAGGAACTTCCTGCACATTTCTTAGGAAAAAACCCATAATCCTTGTTCCTCATTTATTGATAAAGTTTCAGTAATCCTGAACTGACCTTTTACTCCTTTGTGTGTCCCTCACACCAGTTTTCTCCCCTCCCTCATGTCTGCTCTCGAAGGTCATTAAGGTATTTTTGTTTGTTTTCCAGAGAAACTCCTGGAAGAGCTCAGTAAGTTCTCTCTTCTTGTCATTAGTTCAACAACAAGGTGTTCTCTCTCTTGTTAGGAAACCCGTCACTGACTCTTTCTCTTTCATTGCAGGATGGAAAAAGGCTACGGTGCACGCAGGTCAGTGGCTCTGAACTCCTCAGACTTCTCAGGGGCTCTGAGGCTCTATCCCCCAGGAATTCAAAGTCCTGTCATACTTGGAAATAAAAACACTAACCCATTGTTGTGGTGAGGATAGATAGGGGAAAGGTGATGGCGAACGGCCTCCACATTTTCCTTGAGGCACCTAGAAGGCCCTTGGAAGACATCTGGAAGACAAGCCCTTCTGACAGGGACCCATTAGGCATTGGTGACAGCTCACACATGACAGGTGACAGGGGGAGGCCAAACAACTCTCCTCCTGAGGGGGCCTGACAACTTCTCAAACAGTGCTCTATTTTTTTTTTTTTTTTTGGAGAAGAAAGAATAGGTCTTGTAGTACCTCACGCTCACTGATGCTCAGACTTGTTCTCTGTCTCTGTCTAGTGGATGTGACTCTGGATCCAGACACCGCCCACCCCCACCTCTTTTTGTATGAGGATTCCAGATCTGTCCGGCTGGAAGATTCACGTCAGGAGCTGCCTGAGAAACCAGAGAGATTTGACTCCTGGCCTTGCGTATTGGGTCGCGAGACCTTCACTTCAGGGCAGCATTTCTGGGAGGTGGAAGTGGGAGACAGGGCTGACTGGGCCGTTGGGGTATGCAGGGAGAACGTGGTGAAGAAAGGGTTTGACCCCATGACTCCAGAGAATGGGTTCTGGGCTGTGGAGTTGTATGGGAACGGGTACTGGGCCCTCACCCCGCTGCGCACCCCTCTCCCCCTGGCAGGGCCCCCCCGCCGGGTTGGGATTTTCCTGGACTATGAGTCAGGTGACGTCTCCTTCTACAATATGACCGGTGGGTCCCATATCTATACTTTCTCCAACGCCTCCTTCTCTGGCCCCCTCCGGCCTTTCTTCTGCCTGTGGTCCTGTGGGGAAAAGCCCCTGACTATCTGCCCGGTCACCGAAGGGCCTGAGAGAGTCACCGTAGTTGCCGATGCCAAGGCCTTCACTGAGATCCCACTGTCCCCCATGGGGGAGGACTCGGCCTCTGGGGATACCCTCCATTCTAAACTAATCCCAGCCCAGCCCAGCCAAAGGGCACCTTAAGGAACATCCCAGGCCAACTGCTTTCCTTTGTCCTAAGCCCTCCCCTCGGTCCCCTCTGACACACCAGCTGCCAGGTCCACCACCCAGGCCCTGTTTCTCCCTGTTGGGTAGGGATGAGTTGGTCTTGGGGAGGTAGTGTTGCTGCTGCTAGAGAGTGTGGGGTGTAGGGCCTTCCTCATCTGTTTCTGTGCTGATACTCGGGGCAGGGAGGTGACTTCGAAGCTGCTTCTAGCATTCTCCTGTTCCCACAGACCAAATCCTATAGGGAGAGAGAGCTCAGCGATCAAGAAGGGGTTAGGCTGGCATGGGGTTATGAGCGAAACATCTGGGTCTCCAGAATAGGGATGTGTAGAGGAACAGGTTTTAGGCAAGCAGGGAACCCAACAGGTTCTGGGAAGAGAAGATTCAAGGCTGAAATCCCATAAAAGAACTTGGAGTGACATCACAGTGGAGGACTGTGAGGGGAACCCAGGCCAATGATGAACACTTGGCTGGCTTCTAGACTTTCTGGGTCTATATGTCCAGCTGTCGAAGACACATCCTGGAGAATAGAGGAAACTGGCCCTACTAGTGTGGGATCTGAGCCATTGGCACGGGGGCCTGGGAGGGGATGAGATGAGCGAGGCTGGGGGCCAGACTGAAACTCTGATCCAGGAGAAAACTTCCGATGAAACCCAGTCTGGGTGGCTGGCCTTGCCCCTGATCCTGCTGTCCTCTCTGCCTCAGCCGGCCTGTTTCCCCCTGACCCCAGGGGTCCTTCCAGCCTCACTCCACAGACCCCACAAAAGTTTCCAGCTCTCTTCCTCCTTTTGATACAGAATCTGCCCATCCCAGAGGCTTTCCAGTACCTTCCGCAGTGACCTCACCTCTTTATCCGCCAGGGTCGGGCCCCTCAGCCCTCCACCCATCCTCTGGGTTAAACCCCCAAACGCACCTTCAGTTCACTCCCCCCACCCCGTGTCCCCAGGACTGCTTCTCCCCAGGCCCCAGACGCTGCTCCATCCCTGGATGGGCCCAGCTAGGCTGAGCACACCCGCTCAGTCTGCATTTTCCTGGCTACATGTGGCTCGTCATGCCCGTGGACTGCAGATTTTTCCGGGCTCACATCTTCCATTTCCAGAGTTTTTTTTTTTTCCCAGTTTCCAGAGTAGATGTCGCCCATGCTCTTAAGCTAATAAATCTGTTGATTGCTGAAGGCGGCATCTGCAACTTTTCTTTATCCAGACAAGTGGAAGTGACATAAAAACAGCAAAGCAGCTGCATGGGAATGCAGCTGGCTGGCCACTGCGGGGCTGTGTGTCCAAGACTCCCCTGCAGTCGGGGTGGCAGGGGTAGGGGTGGGGTGGGAAGGGGGATTGAGGGGGACCCCACCTCTCCTCCTAGAAAGGTAACCAGACTCCTGGTGTAGGTGAGTGAGGCTACCTCTTCAAATGTTAACAGTACTTTTCCAGGAGGAAGCAATATTGGGGAAATTTTAAATGGTAATACCTTGTAATTGGAAAATAAAACAAAAAACTCTGGTGATCTTTAGAAACCCCTTTTCTGAGGATTCCTGTTTGAGGAGCTTTAGAAGTTACCAAGGTGACATCAGTTGGCTTGGGAGAGTCTTAGGTGTGAAAAGGGTCAGGAGAAGAACAAAGCAACTAAGTGGGCTACCTTTAACATGGCCCGAGGGCCTGCACCTGGAGAACCAGATAGAAAGGGCCCCTTCCTCCATCATTTCATGGATCCCCAACACCCAGTGTCCTCTTTCCCATGCCCCTGCCTGGAACATGTCTCACCTCACACTGTCTACCCCATGCCACCCCTCCCCCACGGACCCCCTGGGAGAAAAACATTATTTATCCAGCTTTAAGTGTTCATTTGTGCTCAAATTATTCTTTTAGAAAGTCAAAGAAAAACAAAGTTCAAATTTCTTTAAAAATACTTAAGAACCTCAGGCAGTTGCTCTGGTGATGTAACATATAATGTGGAACCTGAAATGTACACGTGAAATCACCCAGAACAGACGGGACTGCCCCAAGAACCCCTCTCTGAGAACAGAAAGACGATCACAGGTTTTAATCATCTCTGTGACTCCTCTCCCCTTCCCCCTTGACCTCCCCAAGATCCATGATTTCCTTGACCATTCAAGGAAAATGGCCACTCAATGACAGAGTATTGAGCTGAGAGTAGATTCGTTGGAAACATTTGTGTCCCTTTCCACCCCCTCCCATCTCCCCCAGGTCTACCCTCTTCGCATGAGACACTAATAAGGAAGAGCTTAGAGGCTCTCTTTCCAGCTGGCACCAGCTACCACCGCCTAGAGGAAGTGATCAGTGTTGGTAGGTCTGGCTTTATTTCCCAATTTTCTAAAAGAGATGGCAGTGGTCATTGCTGGACCTCTAAAAACCGGGGAAGTTTATCTGCATCCTTGAGAGATATATTCGTCTTCACAAAATGCTTACATACCATCTCCTCCCATACAACCACTCCAATATCGAGTCACGTGCAGACAGGGCGGCACAGGTGGCGCGCACACAGGGAGTCTACGCGCGCCCCTTGCCAGCGCGCTTTGGGCTCCTGCACTCTGATTCATTCACACCTGTTCGGGGCCAGAGCCCTGTAGTACAGAGAACACTTCTGAAAGTGGCTCTTCCACCTTGCCCTTAAAAGAAAGATTCACCCTAAAATAATGATCTCCAACTTGGGTGCATAGGAGTATCCCCTAGAGGTGGAGGGAAATCTTACCAAATACCATTCCCAGGTGGCACTATCCACAGGCTTTCCCATTTCACCTCCTGCTGATGGCAGAGCCGGGGGTCCGTGAAGAGCTACAGGGTTGTTGTGCTTTAAGCGGGTGCCTCGCACACTTGGGCACGGCTGGGAATTACGCGGAGCGCCTGCTAGCCGCGCACGGCAGGACTCTCCCCCAGACGTCCGATTCGGTAGGTCGGGATGGGACTGGGAATTTGCCTTTAACTGGTTCCCTGGGGGTGGGGATTTGGTGCATAATTGAAGAGGTGAAGCACTGGAGTTCTTCCACGGAATTTAGACTTAGCCGTGAAGCGCCCAAGAAAGCACGTTCTCGGGTGGACAGAGGCGAGACGACGGGTCTAAAATCCGCCTGGCGGTCAACCGACTAGTTCGAGCTTTGTCTGAAACTCGCGCTTCCGGTCGGTGTTCCTCTGGGCACCCGGTCCCGACCGTAACGCGGGGCGAGAAACCCCGAAGCAGGTCCCATCCGACCTTAGGTACGTTCGGAAAGTGGCTGCAGGAGACGCCTGGTGTCAAGGGCGCCCCCCGCCGGGTTTACGCCATACAGAAACTACTCGCTTTTCCTTTCCTTTTGAAACTATTGCACTAAAACATCCGTCCAGTAACATCCGCAAATCCTCAGTGCATAGAGCTAAATGCACTCAGAACGAGAAGCCGGACCAGCCGGTTCCCGGGGTGGGGGTCGGGGGCTGGGAGGAGAGGCTGGGGAGGAGTCTGCGAGCACCTGCGGGCCCGGCCTCAGCCGCACTCCCCTGCAGCGGCCTCGAGCCTCCTGGGACAGCGAGTGTATTTCGGCATCGCGGGGCTTTCGTTACCTAACTAGGATGCTGCGGAGAGGAGGGAGAGTGCCCGGCCGGCACCCGACCCGCCCCTCCCGGGCGCCTGGGATCGAATCCGAGGTTGCATGGCAGCTGCCCCTCGGCCGCCCGGCAACCGAGCGCCCCGGGCAGCTCTCCAAGGCGTACTTTCCTTCACTATTTCACCGGAGTCCTCGTGTCTTAGCAAGAGGAATAGTGTCTCCGCAGACCCAGAAATAAATTGGGAGCAAGAGCTACTACCGCCGGGTCAGGATGGCCGAGCGGTCTAAGGCGCTGCGTTCAGGTCGCAGTCTCCCCTGGAGGCGTGGGTTCGAATCCCACTCCTGACAAGCCGTCCTTTTTTAATTGTTAAAGTACTGAACGTATCTACCCACCACCTTTTCCTATATTCCCCAACGTGGAATGATCAATTTTTAAAAATTTCTTATCATCGCTCTAGAATTAAGCACTCTGTACCTGGAAGACTTTTAAAAACTAGTAATTTTCATCTCATCTCCTCTTTCTTACATTCAAGAAATTGAAGGCACGTCGACTCCTAAATTACACTGATGTTCTCAGGGCCCCTCTTTCGTTTTGTTTACTTACAGATTTCTTTCTAATACCCTTTTCTCAATCTCATTTCCCATCCCCCACCCCCATAAGAAATTACTGGAGAAAGGTCATCTTTTTCTTTCTAAATGTGTTTGCAGAACCTATATTTTTGGTTTTAGTGCTTGCCTTTTTAATTCACATAAATGACGCTGTTTCATGTATCCCATTCTATTTTTACTTTATTCCTGTCCTACTAGGGTGTTTAGGTTTATTTATGTTGCTAGACCAATCGCTTTTAACTGCTGCACAGAGATCTGCAAGCGTGTGTTTGCCTACTCACACAGGGATGACTCCCAAATTGGACCCCACACCTTGTCACCACAGAAAAGGGTGCCATCAGTGAACATCTTCCTATGTACTCCATTATGAAGCTTTCCTTGACATACAATGGGAGCAAATGGCAGGTCATGAGGGCCTGGCAGTTTCCAAAGTTTGCATTTCATAACAGGATCCAGGACCCAGGGAATGTGATTTAGAAACAGAAATTCATGTTTAGTGACATCTTCAGAAATATCCCTCAAGTTCAAGTTTCCTGATGTCCAGTCTGTTTATCTTAAGCATTAATAGCTAGTTACAAATATTAGCATACAATTCTTCTATTTTGAACTCCAAACTTGGGGATATTATTATTCTTACATGATTTATTGCAAAGCCGTAAGTAATGAAAAATCTCAGGTAACTAGAATCTTCTCCTCACCATTCCTTTTTTAAAAAGAAATCCAATATAATACCTGCTTACAGAGACGGAAAACAGGGTGAATCTGTTTTATGATCACTGATATTCAGAATCATTCAGCCTTCTCCTAAATTCCTCAAAATTCACAGAAATGTCCATACATACACTGAAGGAAAAGTGAATTGGCATTTCTTAGAAAGATTGTCATCAATAAGGTTAGAAAGGAACAACCAAACAATGTTTCTTCTTATTGCTCAGATGGCCACATGTTCAGTCCATTTCTGCCCATTGCAAGTCCCCACTTGGGCCACGGCAGCATATGACAGAGGAGGAAATGGCAAATAGGTGCAAAGAGGAGAAGCATTTAGAGATATCTGGAGGCCCAACAGGTTGGTTCAATGCTATTCAGGCTACATGGGCTCACCCCTGACTCTGCCACTTCTGAGCTGTATGACCTTCCAGGCTAGTGACTTTGTACCCCTGTGCCTTGGTGCTTCCTCTTTAAAGTAGGGGAAATAATGGAACCTTCTCTTATAAGGATGCAGCAGGCATTGCGTGACTTAGCATATATCAAGTGCTTGGCAAATAACAAATGCCTGGAAAAGAACAAACACCAGATAAATGGTACCTTTTCCCCCAATAGGGCACCTGTTATCTCTGGGGCCTGTGTGGAACTCTGGAGATCCAGAGACAGCCCTTGCCCCAGGAGGTAGACAGGTTGGCGACAAAGTCAGATAAAAAAGCAAGTAGATGAGTGTTGCTATCCAGGGTCAAATGGGAAACACAGTCCCTTCTTTCTCCATCTCCTCACAGGAGAACCACAGCAGTCCAGCTAGAGACTCGACTTACTTCACAACCAGTAAATTCAAATGCCACCCTTACTGCTTTGGTAACACACGGTCTGTTTGAAAACAAAACAAAAACCCATGAAGCAAAAACAAAACAAAACAAAACAAAAACCCATGAAGTACATGATACTTATCAACTGTCAGGTCAAGTGCATCTGGGGTCTTCATGAGGCCACACATGGTGAGGATACTCAAAGGCCTTTGGTCATGTCCACACAAAGAAGAGTTTGAGGTGCAGACACACCTCCTCCCCTCATTGCTTCCACTTACCCACCCTGGGCATCCTCTTTGTAACCTCTGGTCACATGTCATTCCCTTTGCCTGGAGTACTTTGTCTACCTCTTCTCCCCAGGCTGCAGAAGTTGGTTAGAATTCTCACCTGGAATATTTCATTGCCTCAGTAACCAGTGCCCTTACCTCAATGGTGCAGATCATGCAATCTATTGAGGGCCTCTGGTCCGAAAGCATCCCAGGAAAGGCATTCCCGGACCCTGATGGAGCCGGAGAGTGAAGCTTAAGTCAGATTCAGTAACAAGGTAAAGTCATGGTCTAGTGTTGACTTCTACCCGGTGACTCAGCCGTCCTCCGCATTTGATAGACGTCTGTACTCGAGACCTGGAAGAAAGGCTTTCATGAGCAGAAGATGGGAGGATGTAGTGAAAAATGCCCTTCCATTGCTGTCTGATGCCTATAAAGAAAAGTGGGAGTTAAATGGCAGAGTGAGTGGAGGAATTCTCCATAAGAATAGAGTTGTTTCCTGAACTAGTCCTCAAAGTCCTGGGACATTTTATTTCTACAGATAGGACAAGAGATCATAGTCAACCCTTGACCATTTACATAAAATAATGTGCTCTGAAGGTAAAAGCCGGCTGGTGGAACTTTCTGCACCGGGTGGTGGGGAGCTTGGTGGTGGGCGATGAGCAAGAGAGCTGCTCACAGCCACAGTGAGGTTCCATTTCTCTTGATTTGGTTTCTGTAGGGCCCTGGCTGTGAGTAGAACTCCACACTACTTTTCCACTCCCCCCCCCCTTTTTTTTCTTCCCTCTTGGAGAGTTTGGGAGTAGGCACCTCAGCTCTTCTGGACTTCTTCAAATCAGCCTGGAAGCTGCCATTTTCAGGTCTGCCTGTTCTAGGGGGTTAGCCACTCTGATAATAGAGTCAAGTGGATGCTTCTCCCTGACGACTTCTTTTCTGAAATCTTGGTGACAAATATTTTTTCCAGTTTGATTTTTCCCTTCCAAAAAACTCTGGGCACAAAACCACCTTTTAAAATTACTTACTTATGGTTTTAGTGGCTGCCAACAACACATTTATCAATCATGGCTGAGGTTGGCCTTTCTAAAAATACCGCCTGCTGATTGTGAGTGTGCATCCGTTTGGAACTGAATAAAATGACCTGAGATGATGCTGTTGCTTGTAGTTTAAACTTGGTGATTTTGCGTGCTGCTTTCCCCGGTTCCTTTAGTAATGTGCTAAAATGTATTACATGCGAAATAAAGATGTTGACATCAAGAAAGATAGAAATTCTTTCTCCCTAAGGGAACGCAACTTCATCATTACACCTTCTCTTTGCAAACAATCAAAGCGCCTACCCTTAGACCCGTATAAAACGCTTGAGTTAAATTCCATAGGGGAAGAATCACACTTTGATGGCTCGTCCTCTTCGTTGAGGATGGGAAAACCACAAAAGGCCCCGCTGGGATTCGAACCCAGGATCTCCTGTTTACTAGACAGGCGCTTTAACCAGCTAAGCCACGGAGCCAACACGACTGCCGGCTTCCAAATCTACAGTGAAAAGGAGTGATCTTTGTTTTTGTTGGGTACATTTCTGGATTTTTTCACCATTGAGGGTCAGGAGCAGCCCAGATGCTTCTCCAGACCTTAAAGATGAAGCAGTTCCCGCTTCGTCCCCGGAAGACCCAAGAAACCGCGCGGCTACAGGAGAACTGAGTCCCCTTCCGGCGGCGCCTGAGGCGTCTAGTCCCAGAAACTGCGGGGAGGGCGGTTCTCCTGCCTCCGAGGGGAGTGTGACCTGCGGCCCAAGGCGGGGAAGGCGCTCTGCTCACCCCGGAACACTTCCAGCACCGAGAATTGGTCCCTCGAGAAGCGAGCTCTCGGTCCTGTATTTCAGTGTTTAATTAAAAGTCCAGTCATTCCTTACCCCATTTCTTTCCTTAAAATTGGGTTTCACCGGCTTGCTTCTTGCTTATAATGTTGGCTAATGGAATTCCAGAGTCACACCTTAAAAATACACGACTTCATATTTAAAACCCAGTCTTAAGACAGAAAGGAGCGGCCCTCTCCTCTGCAACTAGAGAGGGAGAGAAGCTTTCTAGTCCCAAAACTTGTCCAAAGGATCTGTTTGATAAGGTGTCAAATTGAGAGCATTCATAAGAATTTCTATATTGTCATGGGGACTTGTGTATTTGTAACTGTTCCCAGTTTATTCTATTCTCTGTAAAATAAATCTGTCCTTGGGAATGAAATTTGAACAGAGAGCATCAGTGAAACTCCCAAGATTTTACACATCATGGGGCCATAACTGTGAAAGTAATCTCAGTGAAATTATGATTGGCTTTGTTGCTTGAAATTTATTGTCATGGTGATAATTCCAAAATCCACATTTCAGTTTTTCTGCACTGTATCAATATTTGAAGGATTTCGCTGTCACGCTCTAAAAGGCAGCAGTTGGCACTTAACCTCCACCTACATACATGATGGGGAGCCAGGGGACGAGTGTGAAAGCCCAACTCTACCAGATTTCTCATTTCAGTAAAACATACAAAGTCTCTGACCCAGTTTGAGACTCCATGAAGTAAGCACCTATTTCTTTAATATTATAAGATTAATCATCATATTAGTATTAGTGTGCCTGGAGTCAGTATAATCATAAACAGCACAGTCACTTCTCCAACAGCTTTGACCTAACTGTGGCAGGCAGGGAGATGGTAGAGCCAACAGTATTTTGTTTGGGTTTTTCCTTTGGTGAGCAGGTGTCAAAATGTGCACAGCAATTCTTGGAAGTCAGCTGTTTAACAAGCCAGACACAAATCTTGGGGGGAAAAACTAAGACTTCGAGCAATCGTTTCCAGTATATGTGCTGCCGAAGTGAGCACAGAGCAATCGTTTCCAGAAATCTGGATGTGAATTCTACCCTCTACTCAATTCCCAGTGTGATTAGCAAAGACCATGGAAGGGACTCTCACATTGGCTCTGTTGAACACATCTGAAATTGAAGAAGGTGCAGATCTCCGTGTCATAGACTGCTGACAACAGGGGAGGGGCAGGTAGTGCCATTTTCCACACACTTGAGAGAGAAACCAGAAGGACAGTGTAGTGAGACACAGAGGACAGACAGGAGTCCAGCAGATGGTTAGCCTGATGTGCTCGCTTGGCTAGGCTATGCTATCCAGGTATTCAACCAAACACTAATCTACAGATTGCTATGAAGCTATTTTGTAAATATGGTTAATATTTACAATTAGTTGACTATAATATATAATATAATATAATACATAATTCTATAATATCTACAGTTAGTTGACAGTAATACGGGTGAGCCCACCAGCTGAACCAATTATTATTTCCAACCAGTTGAAAGGCTTTGAAAGTAAAATGGGAGTTTTCCTGAGGAAAAAGAAATTTTCTAAAGTACAGGCCCTCCCAGCAGAGTTTAGACTTGCCGGTCCTAGAAATATTTATTCATTCATTCACTCATATTCTCTTACTAGTTCTGTTTTTTCTGGACTCTGTTTCTCTGACTGATACAGCCGCTGAAGAAAAGACTGGAAACTAGAAAATGGAACTTTCAGAAAAGGAGGCACGGGAGAAAACTCTCCAAAAATGGAATGAAAGGCTGCCTCAGCTCATACGGGGTTGTGAACCTGGCAGAGAAGTTTGATGCAGCAGGAGCAGCTTTCAAAATCTGCACAACAAAGGGAGGTGTTTGTAGACACTGAGGAGAGCAAAAGTGGACAGGGCCTCCAGTTCTCTGAGCTGAAGCCCATTTTAGAGGTGCAAGATGGAATCAATGGCTCCAGTGACACCTTGGGATCTGCCCTGCCCCTGCTGGGTATGTGATCAGCATAAAATAGAACCAAGAATTACCTATTTGCTTCATTTCTGAAAATTCAAGCATAATTGTTCATGTTTCCAAACTTCTCTTTAGAAGTCTCCTTTTGCTTCTTAAAGGGAGGGAGGGGATAGTCTCTGAACTGGGATGGGAAAATACATTTTTATCTTGACTAACTTGTTACTGAAATTATGGGTTTTCTTCGACTATGAATGTAGGCAACAGATCACGGTTGTATTTCAGCCTTTTTTACTTTATCACTTTTGGAAGTCACAAATATTTTACATCAAATTACAGTTGTTACAAATTTCTTTAAATACCATTTATGCTCATGAGTGCTTTGAAATTACAGTATTTATTAGACCCCCTGCTGTATATTGTCATTTAGTGCATTAATAAAGGAGCACAAGTATTACCATATCATACATTTTTAATATTTTAATAACATATTCCAAGACAATTGATTGCCCTTTGACATCTTCTGTATTTATCTCTTTTCGTTATATTTACAAGTTATTTTGTGAGGCGGCCCATAGCCGCCCAAATGCCCTAGGGGTACAGTACAACACCTCGTCAGAAGTCCCCTGCTCTACTGTCCTGGGGGAAATTCCTAAGTAGACAGACTTTAATGTTATGCAGAAAGAGTAGCAACATGTATGGTCTTCCAAGGGGCTGCCGACATCTTATGAGCTGAAAACAACTATTTTCTAAACTCATCGCGTATGTCCTCGACGTCAGGCAGCCTCACTCGGTCTGTTAACAGCCCTCGGCATGTTCGCGGCGCTCCCCCAGGCGTGGCGGTAACGCTTACTTCTCCGAAGTACAGAGAGGCCCACTCGTATCTCTTTTCTCCTCGGATCGGCTCCCAGCGCCTCGAACGGCAGGTAACACAAGTCGGTGAGCGAACGCGTGGACGCGGGCGGGGCGCGGGCAGAGAGGACGCGGCCGCCGGGGCGCAAGCAGGCGGCGGCAGGGGACCCGCCGGGCGCGCGGCCCCACGCGAGCGCGCCTCGCCGGGACCCGCCGGCGCCTGCGTCCTCACGAAGGCGGACAGGCGCCCCCGCCTTCCCGCGCGGGCCAGTGGCGCAATGGATAACGCGTCTGACTACGGATCAGAAGATTCCAGGTTCGACTCCTGGCTGGCTCGGGGCGTGCGGTTCTCTTTTACTCCTTTCCTCTGCGCGCAGCGCCGAGGAGGTCTATGGAGTCCGAAAATTGGGGCGAAGGAGGTTTCCCTGCAAGTTCTCCGGAGCAAGAAGCCGCCGCTTTTAGCACAGCCGGGGCCGTGACCCCTGCCGAGCCGGGTGCGCGCGGAATGTGCACGGAGCCGGGGCTTGCCCATTGCGGTCGAGTTCCATAAAGATTGAGGCCTTTATTGTTTTCCTCCAACTGGTCCTTTTCAGAATAATTGGTTACAGACTTGGTTTTAGGTTTGTACACTGCAAGGCCTTGATCTGCGTCGGGTGGCGTGCTTCGTGTGAGCGCTCGAGGTGCAAGGACGCCCCCCCCCCCTCCTGTGCAAGGAGGGGAGGGCGTGTTCTGCAGGGAGAACTGCGTCCTGGGGCAGTGCCCCCGCCGCGGCGTTTCCGTAGTGTAGTGGTTATCACGTTCGCCTCACACGCGAAAGGTCCCCGGTTCGAAACCGGGCGGAAACAAGTGGTACCCTCGTTTTTAACGAATTACAATTTTTTCTTATGCATTAAGAAAAAATGTGTATATATATATATATATATCACATCTTCATAAATACGTTCCCCGCCTTCTGTTGTCTTGGGGCCGGGCCGCGGTGCGGAGGCGGCACCGCCCGAGGTGGGCCGGAGTCCCGCGGCCGCGGCGGCGGCCTGACGTATCGCGAGGGGAGAAGCGGCTCTCCCCCGCTCCGACGCGAGGCGGCCGGCAGCCCGCAGCCCCGGAAGCGGTTCCTCGCCGCCCGCCACCTTCCTGTTCCCGGCAGGGCCCGCTGCGCGCGTCTCCCCTCGCCCCACGGCCCCGCGCCGGCCCTGCCCCAGCTGAGGGCACCCGCGCAGCCCGGGCCGCACCTGGGCGCCCGCGCCTCTCGGACGGCCGCGGGACTCCGGTAAGCAGCGGAGGCCTCCGCGCGCGCCTCCCGACAGTGGGGTGGCCCGGCCGCCCCCTGCGTGCTGGGGACCCCCGGGCGGTCGGGCCCGGTCGCGGTGAGGGCAGCCGCCGCCCGCCCAGCCCGCCTCTCCACAGTAACGGTACCGCTGGCGGCCGGGAGCGCCAGTCTCTGGGAGCGGCGCCCGCAGCCCCGCGGAGGCGCCAGGGCGGAGTTGGGGGCGGCGGCGCGGGCGTGTGGAAGGACGGCGCCCGCGGGCCCGCGGCTGGGAGCGGTCGGGCGGGTGGGCCGGCCTGGCCTGGCCGCGGCCTCGCCCTCCCCGCTGCCCGGCTCCGCGAGGCCTCGCCTTCCGGAGAGCCCACCGGGCGGACGCCCACGGCCCGCGGCTTCCGCCACTTGGCCCTGTGCGCTCCCCGCCAAAAGAAAGAAAACGAACCCAAAGTTAAGAAGCGGACCAGCTGTGGATTCCGCGTGTTGCCTCGGAGCGTGAGGAAAGCCCCTGGCAGCCCCTGTTGAAATTCAGATCTTGAGCCCTGTGTGTGGCCTCCGACGTCTGTCTGGCTGACACACGGCCTGCGTCCGTGGTCAGTGCATCCATCAGGGGCTTTCCCCGTGCAGAAGTCTGGATATTCCCTGACAGCCTCGGGTACATGCTCAGGGTGGTCTTGGATGTATTATTACGACTACTCCTACTGCCGTTGTTTTTATTCCTGCTGCTGCTACTACTACTTTTAGGGGTTAGCCAAGCCCGGTCTCTCGGGCCCCATTGCTCGACGTTGCCTGCAATGAATGACTGCTATGAATATGGTGTTTTTCCGGCCATGAAAAAAGAAAGGGTAATCTTTACCTAATGAGCTGTGGTTTTGTTTCTCTTCCTCTCTCTCCCCAGCTCCGTCTTCCTTGTCCGTTGTCATACCTTCTCAGAAAAACCCTTGCTTATACCATCTTGTTAATTTCCTTGTTAGCAAGACAATAGTTAGCTTTGGCACGGGCTCCGTAGAGTTGTACCTGAGACATTTTCATTTGAAGTCTCTTCTCTACCGCTCAGAAATACTAGTGAGTTAATGTGGTGCCCTGAAAGGACACGTGGGTCTCAGGGGCCTGGGAGGTGCTGGGAGATCTGTCCTCTCCCATCCCTCTTGTGATGCCAGTGGGCCGGAGTGCTGTAGCTGGGAAACGGAGTGTGCCCCAAGCCCACCAGTTGCAGATGGGTGACCGTTTCATTGAAAGCCTATGGCTCTCTGTTTCTCTTCCAACTAGGTATTTTCTGGCAAAATGCAGGAGACCTATGGTTTCAGACACTCTGCCGTTTCTCACCTCTTTCTCCCACCCTTTCCTACCCCAGTCTCCCTCAATGCCAAACGGAAGCTCAGGCTGTCTGCCTTGGCTGATACTTCCTTTGGAAGGTGGAGAACAAGTGGGCTCTAGATTGTGGCCGATATGCCACGAGAGCTCTTGCTCCTGTGGCACACTGCACCCTACCTACGCTCTTTTATTTTGTTATAGCCTTACCCTCTCTTTCCTAAGCTTGGTGTTAGCAGCCTTCTCCCAGGTCTTCCGTGCAACCCCAAGACACAGAGCGAAGAAGGTGGCCTTCTGACCTTGGGGGTGGGATCGAGACTAGAACCCAAGTTAGAACTATTTCCCAGAAATCCAGGTCAGTAACAGTCCAGGGAACCAAAGGATGCTGCTAAAATGTGCCTTGTACCCGTTTGCTGGGAATGGGGTGGGGTGTGTGGGATGAGGTAGGATTTTCTCCATGGATGCTGGAGACAGGCCTATAATGAAAGAGAAAAAAAAATGTGGGAAAAGGATTTTGAGAGCTATGCAATACCTCAAGATGAATCTAATCTAATCTAATCTAATCCCTAAGGTTTTTACACCCCTCCTTCCTGTGCTAGTCCTCTAGGGCTACCGCAACAGAATGCGGTGTGGTGAGCCACGGAAATTGATTATCTCACAGTTCTGAAGGCTGAAGTCCAGCATCGAGATGGTGGCAGCTTTGGTTTCTTCCAAGGCCTCTCTCCTTAGCTCACAGATGGTCCCCTTGCTACCTCTTTGCACGGTTACCCCTCTGTCTTGTCTGTGTCCTCATCTACTCTTATATGGGATTGGGACCCACCCATATGACCCCATTTTTCCTTAACTACCTTTTTAAAGTTCCCATCTCCAGATATAGTCACAGTCTGAGGTCCTGGGGGTTAGGACTTCAGCCTATGAATTTGGGTGGTGGGGGGGGCACAAATTCAGCTCATGTCTGGGGACTGAGATCAACGTATTAGATATATTATTGACACAATTTGGAGATTTCCCAGCAGTTAACCTCACAGAAGACTGTAGCACACCTGCATCTCCTCATTTTACTCATCATTTGCATATTTTTATTGCAGATGAAATAGACTCTTTGCTTTTTATTTGACTTTTGTGTTTTTAAAGCTACTTCTACCAGTTAATTTAAACTTCACGGGTCTGCTTTCATTAGAATGAAATATGCAAGTCTTCGTAGCTAACAAAAGTATTTATTAAGAAGGCTGGAGCAGATGTTCCCTCTCCCCTGAGGCTGCTGAGGGAGAGAAGCTTTCCACAATAGAGAACAAGCAGTCTGGTTAAATGAAGAGTTAAATTGTGAACTTTCACAGGAATTTCAGTCCGATTCTTTGCAATGCGAAGATGAATGATTCAACGCTTTCACTATTTTGTTTGTTCTGTTCTCTGTTAATATAATTCTGTCCCTGGAAGTGTTATTTTAACAAAGGGGAATTGTTAAATTCCTAAAACTTTAGAAATTGTTGCCATGTCTTGATAATTTCTTGCCCTGGCGATTGCATTGAAAGTCCTATCTCTGTGTTCCCAGTTATACAATCAATCACTTATATGTTTTATCTGCCCGTTCATAATATTTCTTTTCTCTCACATGCATGATGGAATATTTGTAGTCCTGTGACTTCTCTATTTTATTGCCTAACACATTATTTCCCCCTTTTTAAATTCTTAAAATATGTTTTTTTTTAATTAGTAGACTTTATTTTTTTAAGACCAGTTTTAGTTTTTCAGAGACTATTTTTTTAAGACCAGTTTTAGTTTTTCAGAGACTTTATTTTTTTAAGACCAGTTTTAGTTTTTCAGACAAATTAAGCAGAAAGTAGTTTCTCCTCTTCTTAAATTTCTCTTATTAATAACAACTTGCACTGGTGTGGTACATTTGTTACAACTGATGAGCCAGTGTTTCCGCATTATTCTTAACTGAATTTGTTGTTTACTTTAGGCTTCACTCTTTGTATACAGTTGAGTTTTACTAAATGCATAAGGTCATGTATCCACAATTATAGTGCGTACAGAATAGTTTCATTGTCCTTCAAAGGTCCCCGGTACTCCACCTCAAGTAATTTCTTTTCAGTTAACACCACTGTATGGTGAGAACGCGGCCCTCCCCATTTCTCTTTGGCCTTCATGGAAATGAAATGTCTTTTATCCCACTGGCCCTTTTTCCTTATTTGTGTATCTGTCTCCTAATTTGTAAGGTCTCTGGAGAGTCAGCCCGTGGTCTCCTGATAAGCTTCCTAAAGGTGAGTTTCAAGGAACTAATCCATATTCGTGTACTCAGATACAGCATCCAGACAGCGGCCTGTTTTCCTTGAATTTATCTTTATTGTTACCTGCTGTGTTTCGGCCTTTGACATGTGGAGATCATGGCCCCCCTGCTTGGGATGGACTGCAAGGGATCTAACATGAAGAAGACTGAGCCCAGGAAACAGACTGTGAGCATTCCCACACCAGGACCTGGGCTAAGAAACACAGTTTTGGAGTGAGATGGAAGGAGAATGGTATGGAGTGTCCATTCTTTAGGGAAGTGTGTCCTAGAACAAAAGCTCACCCTTTGGTTTCCTCTCTCATTCTCTGGTAACAAAAAGGTCTCTAAAAATATATGCAGAAGGTTTAGAGTGACATTTTCATTTTTTTACTCAAGCTGGCACACCTTTGAGAGTGCATGGGAGCATTATAAATAATTATGCCAGGGCAACAGGTATAAACCACATCACCCTAATACCAGGCAGATGATTTTCATGCCATAAAATATCTCTCAATGTTGGTTTGCTCATATTAAGAACAGCTGTCTTTTCCTCCCTGTTCCTTTGTGGGCACACCTTTACCATACCCAGAGTTGATCGATGTGATCTCTGGAGTCTTTCTCAATTATTTTCCTTCAAAATTATTTTCTTTATTGTGTCAGAATTTGGACTTAAAAAAAAAAAAAAGCCTTTTGTTCTGTAAGGATTGTTCACACATTTCTTTAGTGATACATTTGGGAGAGAGAAAAAAGGGAATAAAATAGGCATAAATTCATTCAATGTCTAGGGAAGCATGTTCTCAGCAGAGAGCAGGCGGAGTCTCCTGGGTCGGAATGGCAAGCGTGCACCTGCGGCAACAGGGACTTTTCGGCCCTCGGGAATTTAGAATATTTAGAGGCAAGGGAAGAGCACAGTAAGGGAAGAGAAGGATCCAGCTAATTTCACATTAGCTTTTCAGTGAGTTGCTTTCAGCATGGGAATATAAGTGTTTTTCCTCTCAATTTCGCTCTGTCCCCAAAGTTTCTTACAAGGTTACCAAGGAAAAAATACTGACTGATTCAAGGCACTTTGCTTCTCCTTTCTTCTTTAAACTAACACATTTCTCCCTGTATTGCACATGAGGGAAAGAAAAAATGCAGAATGTCTGGTAATTTTAGTCATGGTGAAAAAAATGGGGAGAAAAATAGATAAATTTGATGTTTTAGCACCATTTGTACGTGCTCACTTTTGTTAGCCAAGGAACGTGTTTGCCCACTACATATCCGCATAGTGAGGTCCGGCAAAAACAAAACAACAAAACAAGACTCTGGAGCAATTTAGGGACAAGATAACACATTTTTTTTTTCTTCTTAAAACATTGTAGAGTAGGACAGGGCATAAGGTTACAGAAATCCCCAGGAAATGTTTTCGAGGGTGGGGCAGAGGTGTGCGTCGCTAGTCCTGGCTTAAAGCTTTAAAAAACTTCACACAGTGCTTGTGAGTGCCAGCCATCGGCCTAGGTCCTAACGACCCAGACTAAAAATAAATCACTTTCCATTTCGTGTATCCCTGAACTTGTCCTTTGGGCTACATACTTTTTAAAAGTAGTTTTTATTAATTCTTGGGCAGATACATAAAATGTCTCTGTGTAGAATCTAGAGAATAGTACACCAGCCATGTGGTCCTCCCTACCCCACCTCTGTTCAAGGGAGAGGATTTTACCCCCACCCCTTTCTCTGGACCCTCTTCCTCTCTCCAACCACCATCCCTTTCTCAACCCCCTTTGATGTGACTACTGTCCCAATTTTTATCTTTATCCCTTGTTTGTTTGTGGGGTTTTTTTTGGTTCAGTTATACTACATGCTTATAGCCTAAACATGTCATTTACTTTTGTACTTGGAAATGGATCTATACTACACATATCTTGCAACCTGTCATTTTTGCCCAACAGTATGTTCTTGCTGATTCATCTGTGTTTTGGCATGTCACTGTCATCTATTCATTTCTGCTTCTGAGTAGTATTCCCTTTCAGAGATGCTACTAAACGTATTTACTCTCTTACTGAAGGCCAGTGGGTGATGTCGGGTTTTGAAATTACACAGTCACCATAAGCCATAAGATCACCATAAGATCTTGTAGGGATCTCCTCTGCATGTCTCCAAAAATTCCTCTAGGGAAACACTCAGAAGTAAAATTGCTTTCAGAATGTTTTCAGATTTAATACACTAATTTATACACACAGAAACACACATCCCAGCAGTGTATAGCATTTTAATTGTTGCACATCTGCTGAGCCCTTGATTTTGTTAATTTAGTTCCCACCAATTTGATGGGTATAAAGTGTTAGTATGCGCTTCTTATATTACTAATGAGGTTGAGCATACTTTATGTGCTTATTTACCATTTATACTACATCTATGAAGTACTTGTTTATACTTTTGCTCATTGTTTTAAAATTTTCCTTTTGTCCTTTTCTCATATGTCTGTAGAAATTCTTTATATATCCTGGATTCAAATCCTTTTTCAGTTCTGTGCGTTAGGAATATCTTTGCCCTGCTTATAATTTATCTTTTTACTTCATACTATCTTTGATTTACACAAATTATTCATTTTAATATAGTCAAATTTGAATTTTAATGTAGTTAAATTTGTCAGTCTTTCCCATTTGGTTGACACTTTTTGTGTTTGTTAAAGAAACCTTTCTAGGAGCAGTGTGAGGAAGACAGAAACCGCCCCCCTCCCTGGACTGGCCAAGCCACCTGCCCAGCGCTGCTGCCATCATGCCCAAGAGAAAGGCCAAAGGAGATGCTAAAGGTGACAAAGGGAAGGTGAAGGATGAGCCGCAGAGGAGATCGGCACGCTTGTCTGCTAAACCTGCTCCTCCAAAACCAGAACCCCGGCCTAAAAAGGCCCCTGCAAAGAAAGGAGAGAAGCTACCCAAAGGGAGAAAGGGGAAAGCCGATGGTGGCAAGGAGGGGAACAACGCTGCAAAGAACCTAGATGCTTCCACAGTCCAGTCACAGAAAGCAGAAGGCAGTGGGGATGCCAAGTGAAGTGTACTTTTTTGATAGTCTGTACTTCTAGTGACTCTACTGTTTGAAATACTATTTTTCTTTAATCAAGTTTTATAAAAATGTAGTTTGGTTTTTTTTTCCCCCCCAGACTTATGTTGTTAGCATACAAGACGCATTGTTGTTGTCCTTTGTGGAAAGTGCAAATACCACTAATAGAATGTCTCAGAAGTTGGCTTGAAATGGGGGAAGATAGGATCTTCTGTCCTTGTTTTTGAAGGTTATTCTTGGTTCCCAGGAGAGATTTTCTGACATTCACACATGTCAGCCACTTTGGCTTAGAAGCCTTACAGCACCAAGAAGCAAAACTTCATGTCTTCTTTCCTGATGCCATCAGCATATACTTGACTTCCTGAAATAGTTGTGATGTGGCCTTGGCTCCCCTAAAATCCCGTGCTGGGTAACAGTACTCAGGCTTTCTGGTGATAACATCAAGATGCTGTTGCTGAAAAGAGCCAAGATTCCTGTTTGTAGTTTGTAGATCATTGCATTGATGATCTTAGAGTTTTTAGTTCCTTTCTTCTGTGTCCGAGTTGACCTGTGTAAAGATCTTACATGCCTCTCGTGAAATATCCACCCCTTCTGAGAACTCCCGCCTTTTCAAACACAACAGAGGACTGTTGACTTTTGGGGGAGGGGAGTTTGAAAGTTGTAAAATGTTATGGATTGTCAACCCTGTCCTCCTGGAAATAACTGGTTTTGAAAAGTATCTGATAAAGCTGAATACAAATTAGCTTGGGGGCAGAGGGATCATTTCCTCCCCAAAGTCCTAGAGATGTTCTTTCCTGCATTGTAAACCTGTTATAGTCTTGCTTTTCACATTTGTCTTTAGTCTGCTCTGAACTGATTTTTGTGAAAAGTAGGAGATAGAAGTTCAATATAGTATTTTTTTCCATATGGATAAGTGGTGGTTGTCTCAGCACCATTCTCGGAATACTTTATTCTTTCCCACTGATCTATAACACCAGCTCTTTCATAAGTAAAGTCTCTGTGTGGGTGGGTCTGTTGATTATTTCTTTTCAGTCAATTTGTCTAACCCTGTGGCCGTACCATACAATCCTGAGTACTACATCTTTAGAAACAGGTCTTCATATCTCAGGACAAATCCCACCTCCAAAAAAATGACCAAATTTTTCTTCCTTGGAAGTATCTTGGCTCTTCTTAGCCATTTGCTCTTCTGTACAACTTTTAGAATTAGATTGACAAGTTCTAAAACAAAACAAAAATGTTGGAATTTTTATTGGATTTGTACGGAACTTATAGACTAAATAATACAATGTTGAGTCTTCCAAACCATGAACATGATACAGTTCTTCATTTACTTAGCCTTTTTAAATGTCTTTCAATAAAGTTTTATAATTTTCTCCATAAATGTCTTTTGTTAATATTTCCTAGGGACTTTATACTTTTTAATGCTGTTCTTATGGTGTATTTTTAGTTATTACATTTTCCGTTTTTAGCTAAAGTTGATGTTTATATACAGCAAACTTGCTAAACTCTCACTAATTAATATGTCTGTATGTTCTTTTGGGTTTTCTACATAGGTAAACTGTATATTGTGTATGTTGCAGACAATTTTGTTTCTACAGTTTTATTCCCATTTTTACTCTTTTTAATGCTAGGAATTGTCCAAGTGCTGGGGGCATAGCAGTGAAAAAACAGTCTCTTCTTTCACCAAGCTTATATTCTGGTTGAGCCTGGGGAGAGAAGGAGAAAAATACACAGATTTATGTGAGGAGGGACCTTAAGTGAACAACTAAAAGTGGGTGCAATTTCAATAGGGTGGTTAGGGAAGTCCTCGATGATGAGATGATATTTGAGCAGAGCCCTTAATGAAATAAAGGAGGGGATGTCAATATGTGGGGACAACACTCCAGCAGACAGGAAGTGAACATGTGTTTGGCTATTTGGCTCACTGAGGAAGAACAAGGAAGCAGAAGTGGCTGAATTGGAAAGAAGATGGATAAGGATAATAGCTGATATGATTGCAGAGATAGCTAGAGGCCAGGAAATGGAAGATGCTCCAAGCTGTGATTTTCTCTGAAAGTGATGGGATACCATTAGAGTTTCCAACAGAGAACACAGTGTTGAGGGTGGGGGGTAGATAATAGGCTGCCAGGGGAGGGCAAGAGTCGAAGGAGGAAGACCAATTAAATGGCTGTCACACTGAATTGCAAGAAATTCTATTTTATCCTGCTGTATTACTGTCCTTCCCTCTGTTTAACTATTCCCACTCCATTTTCTTTGGTAAACAGCAAACATGTATCTGCTTTCTCTTTGCTAAGCAACAGGTCAGGACCAAAGAAAAACATCCCTGTCCTCAAAGTCCAAAGTCAAATGCAATAAAGTCACCACAGGGTACTGTGCTTAGTGTTGTGGTAATAACTGCAGGAGCCCTGCCCCTGATGTCAGAGCATAAAGGGGTTTTAGTGAGAACTTCCTGGGTCATTTTGACACTGAAGCAGCAAGATGAAAACAGGAATTGGTCAAGCAAGGAAGGAGTGAGGGAAAGCCTTCTAGTAAGGGTAAAAACGTCTGCAAAGATGTTAAGAGAACATGGTGCATAGAAGATGTTCAATAAACTGTTGAATCAGAAAAGATTTAAATGCATAACCAAATTCTAGTAGGGTTTTTTTTTTAAATAATAAGGTATTTCTTAAGTGCTCATTGTTTGCCACTGTATCTGTCCAGTGATTTCCATGCATAATTTTATTTCCACAACCCATGAGCTGAATATTACTGTCCCCATTTTACTTTACATTCAGTGAAACTGAGGCAAAGAGAGGTTAAATAATTTGCTTTGAGATCAGACAATGAATAGAAAAATCCAAATTAAGACCTAGGTCGACAACTCCAGGACCTAGAAGATTCCTCATTGTTGAAAGACCACTGGTATAAATCTCAAATGTAATCCATCCAGTTTCTGAGTAAATCAAGGAATTTCCCCAGATACCATTAGGAAACAATGAAATGCAAGAAATAATAATGCTGTGGCTAAACAGTTGTAATTTCCAGTGAAGAAGGGTAGTATTGAAAGGACCCTAAATTCCAGGGGGAAGTGGTCATATGGACTTTTTTCCTAGGCAGTATTTCTCTAGCAACATAAAGCTAGAAAGGCTTATTTTTTCTGTACAAAGATGCTAGTTTTTTAGACAAATATTTCTAAGCGGGGAAGAGCAAATGAGGAAATAAGAAACTACACTATAAACCTCCTTGTCCACTTTTCCGGTCCACTTGGCACTTACATTCCAACCTGTAGGTTCATAACTTAACATCCCGGTTTATGAATATTTGGAGGACTTGGGGGTCTGATACCAAACAGACTGAGTGATCCAGAGTTCTCCATAATTAAATTTCTGGCCCTCAAAACTGCGGCACTGGGTCCCGCAAGAGCTGGAAAGACGTGGGAGGGAAACTTCTTTTCCTGTATCCACCCTCGTCCCGCTTAGTTCTGTCGGCTGGTGAGCTGCGGGGGCCCCTGGCCTCGTCGTGAGAAGGAATTCGGGGACAGACGCAGCACAGCGGACCAGCGACACACGTGGGAAGGCTTATTAAAAAGTACAATCTCCAGACTTGAAAGCACACAGCTCGAGAGAGAGAAAGAGAAAAAGAGCGCGCGCGCGCAAGCTGTGCGACCTCGGGGTTGTGCTTCTTTTACAGACAGTTGTTACCTGGGGGCGGAATATCCATCGCTCGCGGCGGGAAGCAGGGTTTCCCGCTTTTTTCCTCCCTTGCCCAGGGGCTTCCGGTCGTGGCGCCGCCATCTTGGGCCTGCCTGCGGGGGATCCGGCTTCTCGCGGACGCGGCCAGGACCGGCCCCGACCTTCCCCACAGCCGGCCGTGGCCTCCTCCTTGCTGGCCTCCGGGCCTGCCGCGAGAGCCTCACTGCCCACTCTAAAAGTCCTGTCGTGCAGAGGCATCGCAGGGATCCCTGTCGCGGTCGCTGCGCGCGGGCCGTCCAGTGAACGCCGAGGGCCCGCCCGCATCCGGCCGGGTGCGGCCGGCGAAGCACTTCCAGCCCTTCTAGGACCTTGGGCGGCCTCTGCGGCCCCTACCCGGGAGCAAAGGGAGGCTGGGGCCGCGAGGCTCCTTCCCTTATTCCCGCTCGGACCCCGCGCACCCTTGCTCAGGCGTGGGGTCCCGGGCGCTCGCTCCAAGTCCCCTTCCGCGAGGGGATGGTCGGAACCCGACGCGTCTCGGTGCGCGGCCTCTGCCTCTGTCAGCTTCTCCGGGGCCCGCTGGCCTCCTGAAGCGGCCCGGGGAGCCCTTCCCGCGACCGTCCCTAAAGAGCAGTACGAAACCCCTAGAAGGACGGAAGGGCCAGTCGTGCGGCACAGCAGTTCCCGGACGAGTGAAATAAGTGACACCGCGTGAACGCACTGTCCCCTCACCGACGAGACCCGTCTCAGGACGCGTCACGTCGAAACAGTGAGTAGGAGATGTCGACGTGCTCTGAGGGGGGCCCCGGGGCGAAGGGCCAGGAAAGAATTCTCGAGACGTTTTGGGTGCCGCCGAGCAGGTGGGCCCCGCTTCTGTGACAGCACAGGGTCGGGGCCGTGGGCAGGAAGAGCTGCAGCTGTGGCTGTGAGGAGGGACCGACGGGACACGTTTGTTTGTAGAGGGAGGGAGGGTGGGGCTGAGGGAAGTCTCGGGAGTTTCTGGGCGCGGACAGCAGGGCGCCCAGGACCTTGGAGGTCTGGCTGTTGTCGAGGCGGCTTTAGGTTGTTAGTGACTCGGGAACGGGAAGGCAGCGGGAGGTCCTCGAGGACCGTCAGGCATTGCGTGTCTCGGGATTTTTTCATCCGCGTGCTGCGGGTTGTGAGGAGATTAACTAGTGAGTTAATTCAAGCTGCGTCTCTCTTGCCTGTGTTGCCCTCCTCGGTGTGAAAATGTCAGTGATTTTCCTCGGTGACAAAACCACAGGAACTTCGGACGGTAGTTTGTTCCCTGCAGTCTCACGGGGAGGGTATGCCAGAGTTCAGTTCAAGGTTCGGGAATTTGAGAATGTAGATATTTTTCGCATCCAAGTTCGCCAGTCGCCAAGCTAAGAAACCCAGCAAAGGTGCTGACCACAGTGTCTGGCTCCTTGAGGGTCCCCAACCCCCAGAGATGCAGATACGAGTGATTTAACTATTACTTTTCTTGGGCATGGTGACATTTCTTATAGGTGACCGTGATGAAGTTTTGAGGGATCCCCAAAATAAAGCAGAATTCACCCCTTAATTCGGTCATTTTTTTAAATTTATTTTTTTCCCTGAGGTCCAGTTGACATACGATGTATTAGTTTCAGCTTGTACAATGTAATGATCCAGTATTTGGGAACATTGTGAAGTGATCACCACAATGTCTGGTGAACATCTGTCACTTTACATAATGCCAAAAAAATTTTTGTGTGTGATGAGAACGTTCCAGATTTACTCTCTTAGCAACTTTCAAATATGTAACACAGTATTGTTAACTATACTTATTTTAGTTACTTATATATATGACTAAATATATGTACTAAGTATATAACCTATCTACATTGATTTATATGTATGAATTCATTTAGACAGGGGTGCTGAAGAATGCCGTCCACACCCTTCCTTCCCTGAAGGAAGAGAGCTTGGGGTTGATGAGTGCCCGGAAATGCGAAGGGTCGGAAACTTTACCCAAACTTTGCAAGCTAAGCTTGCCGCACACAGTTCTCGGATACTCACTAGACTCCTGGGTTAGGGACAATGGAAAGTCTATTATTCTAGTAATAGCACTAGCCAGACTATCAGCATTTTTTTTCGCTGGTTTCCTGGCTCTGATTCTCAGAGGGCAAAACCATGACATCTCTGCATTCAGTGGGTTCTAAGAGAGAAACCCTAAACCGTGGAACCCGGTTATTTTATAATGAGCAGTAAGCATGCCTGTCGTCACTCTGGAGAGACTGTCTTCTGGGGGGTGTTTGCTATATAAGCATCCTTAAAAAGAAAATCCAGAACAAAGAGCATTCAGTGCCTTGCTAGCAATACATGCAGAAATGTGAGAGATTCATCAAAGAAGGATTATGGCCCAACAGTGAGTTGCTTTCACTCATTGAAGTTTTTTTCTTTTGTTTCTTTCTTTCTTCTTCACCTTTTTTTTTTTTTTTTTTTAAAGAAGTGTGGCTTGGGAAATTTAAATCTGAATGATTGCCTAAACTCACTTGCTGAATAGAAGGGACCCAGGGACACTTCTAGTAGCTGTTTCCTCTGGGCACCAACCTCAGGGCTGCTGGGTTTCTTGAGTGGAGTGTGCCAGCCACGCATTTGGCTTTGTCTGGTAAAGCAGATGATTAGCACGAGTTGAGTTTCAGGTGGTTGAAGGTTCATGGAGACAGGTTTAGCGATCCGACAGTAGTGTAGAATGGAACTACAATGTGTCTGTTTCCTTAATCCAGTGTCAGGTTATAATGATCTAATATGTAAGTCCCTTGTCTCCTGAAACTGGGGTAACATTCTTGGCAAGTCTGTCATTTGACCGATTGCAGCGAGGTGGGTCCTTGTTGTTGGAGCACAGATAACAAGCAGCACAGCGGGGCTGGGGTTTCAGCCCGCTAAGATCCAGAATGGAAAAGTGGAAATGGTTGTCTTGTCCTTCTGTCCCACACTTCCCCTCAAGACAGAGGAAAGAAAGGGAATCTTTCAACACTCATCTAAGTAGGCATACTGATGTGTTGGTAAGTCCTTTGTCTTCTTAAACAGTGTAGCTGCTCAACACTGATTACTGTTTAGCACATTCTCTGAGACCATGTTGGAATCCTTTTGGAATTAATGTGACTCCCTCCCACTGCTTATTTTAAAAGGTTGTGAGAGACAGTTGCCCTTTTGTGATTAAAGTTAATGGAGGTTTCTTTCCTTTTGAAAAAGCTCTGAGCATTGTAGAGAAACCATGGGGTCACAACCCAAGTGGACTGCCTAACAGGCAGGAAAAGTTTTCAAAAAGTGATCTCCCTTCAAGAAGCTATTTCTCCTGTGACTCTAGTAGCAGTAATAATAATGATCATATTGGATTTTTTCCCCTGCAAAATGCTATCCTTTCTCTGAGGATTGAGCTCAAGGCCCTCATATTATGAGCCGAACATGCTGCCGACTGTGCCAAGGCAACTGACAAGGAATGTTCTGTCCTTTTTTCTCAGAGGTTCTGTAGCTACTTTGATGATTTTTCATAGCAGTGTAAAATCCACTTTCTCTGTTATCTCTGGATCCAGTGGGATGAAAATTCTGCTTTGGGCAGTGACCAAATGAAGTCTCAGTCCCGGGCTGCCACGTCCTGTTTCCTCAGTGGTTCCTAGCAGGGCAGAGATGGTGTCTGTACCAGTGTGCTCAGGGGACCTGAGGTTTTGGGTCACTCTAAGAAGGGGACTGGGATTTAGGGAAGGGGCAGGGCAGGCAGGTTACTCGTCACAGGACCCCATCGCCCTGTACTGTGTGTTACATTGCATCTTTATGACGACTCTAAGCCCGGTGTTTCCCGATGAGGGGAATGTGAAATCGGTTTAATGGTGGGTAGCTCCCAGCATGGTAAAGAATGGGATGCAATCTGAAACATCAGAATGCAGTGCACGTGTGCGAGTAAGTGGTAATTCAGGCAATTTTTGTTCCTTCTACATTTGTGTATCTGGGTGCAGATGTAAACTCAACTTCAAACTGGACATGGGCCAAAAAGTTTGGAAGCCGCTGGCCTGAGTTCAGAGTGACCCCTGTGGTTTATGTGGGTATCCCCAGGGCTGAGCAAAGCAGAGGATCGGAAAGGAACACCTCAGTGTAGGGCAGAAGGAGCAGTTCTGTGTTTTTGTGGCTTTTCAAATAAGGGTTTGACTTTTGATAATTAGTGGCCATTGTTAATGAAACTTTTACTTGTGCTCTAGACAAAATGTTGAGAGTGCTGCGGCACCTTACTAAAAGGCCCTTCTATTTCCTGAACAGGTCCGAGGTTGTGATATCTGTGCCATGCTCAGGATCCCCTCTCATTTTTAGTTAACCCGTGATTTGAGGTTATCTTCTTTCCTGTTAACTATGTACTGGGTTAAAAATGTAAGAATAGGGAAGAAAAGTGCTAACGCCCGAACAGGGACTTGAACCCTGGACCCTCAGATTAAAAGTCTGATGCTCTACCGACTGAGCTATCCGGGCTCACAAAGAAGATACTTTACACATCAGCTGTAGTCGATTTATCTACAAACTTGCAAGGAAATTTACAAGTTTATCGTCTGATTCTGGTTCAGAACCACTCATTCAGGAAATGCTTATAAATACACCAGTCAGCATAGAAACTCAGTCACAAGGAGGGAGCTCTTTAATACTGAGATCTGTGTTATATTGAATATAATATTGCCCCAAATTCTTTTTCTATATAAAGTATAGCTGTACACTATATGTGTAGGTCAATACATACATATATATATATAGATAGATATATACTATACCGTACAGAATTCATTGCAGTCAAGAACTACAGAATGCTGGCCTTCAATTCCTAGGCTTCCCAGAGACAGATCTCAAATATTCTACATTTGGGCTCAAATAGAGCATTTTCAAAAGGAAGCTGATCCATCGCCAGTGCTTCTAAGGTTTTAGACAACACTTTGGACACCTGAGTACGGGTTGAGAAATGGAGTGGTTTGATTTTGTGCTGGGTCTCGGCTGTCTTTATTTATTAATTTTTTTATTTAAATAAATTTTTATTTTTTGAGGAGTTTTAGATTTACTGAATTACAGAAATATACAGAGTTGCCGTACACCCACTGTCCTTGGTTATTCACATCTTAAATCATATATGCATCTTAAGAAGACTAATGAGAATACTGTGCACATGTAATTACAGATATATTTCTCAGCTTAGAAAGATAATTACCAACATTCATCTGTCCCCCAGGGTCCTATCTCTTTCTCTTTCCAGGTAAACACTGCTTGAATTTGGGGTTTATTTTCCATCTCATGTTCTTTATAATTTGGCATCTATTGCAGTGTTTATAAGTTTCTGAACAATATACTGTGGAAACTTGAATGATGAAATTCAAACTTAAGGATTTATGAAAAAAAAACAACAACCAAAAACCAAAAAACCAATCTCAGGTTTATTTAGGCATCTCTGTTTACTTACTCATCTTCTCAGTGTCCTTCAGTACCAGCACATTTTGGGCATGAAATTCTACTAATCACTGACCACATGCCCTCAAACACTAGGGTTCCCTAACGTTTGCAGGCCCGAGACCAAGGGTCCAAAAGAAAGCAGGAGGCCTGCAGCTGACCCACTCCTCCTCTCTCTTCTTCCCAGCTTTGTGCTCCAGAGACTCCATCCTTTTGGAAGCCAGCTTAGGGGTTTGGGGCTGGGAATTCTGGATTCTGGGAGTAGACTAGAGGGCATTGGGGTGACTAACTCTTTCTAGTTTTAGCACTGGACAGCCTGAGTCCCAATGCAAACTGGGACCCTAGAAGACCTGCTTCATGTGGGTAAGAGGCCCCTGTGTTACTGGGATCTATTTTACCTAGGTGGAAGACTTTTCTTAGGTCATTCATTCCTCAGCCAATTTATCTTCAAGTAAATAAATATCCCATGTTGTGAGACATTTCCCATCAGTTCTCTACCACTTGACTCTCAGTTCAACTGCAACTTTTCTGTGATCTTATCAGCCTGTAGACAGTCTAGCATGGCTGTAGTACCCCTCACTTGTCTTTAAAGTAAAAGAAAAAAAGGAAAGGGGCCCTTGGGTGGCTCAGTGGGTTAAGCCTCTGCCTTCGGCTCAGGTCATGATCCCAGGATCAAGCCCCACATCTGGCTCTCTGCTCAGTGGGGAGCCTGCTTCCTCCTCTCTCTCTCTACCTGCCTCTCTGCCTACTTGTGATCTCTCTCTCTCTGTGTCAAACAAATAAATAAAATCTTTAAAAAAAAAAAAAAAAGGAAAGAAAGAAGCTCATTTTATTTTCAAATATTTAAATTTGAGTTAGATAACATATAATGAGAAAGAAGCTTTTGAATAGTGTCCCCCTTCCCCTTTTCTCATCAGATTTTAGGTATTTTGTTCCATCTTTTGGTCTCCAGGTTAAGTGCTTGACAAGGGTCCGATGGCTAGAAGACTTACTTTACTTGGAACACTGATGTTATCCCTTTAACCATTTCATGATTTAGCTAAATAAGTAAAGGAAAATGTAACTAGCATTCAAAAAATTTTAAAGTTGCTGGGGACAAAAATAGGATTCAAAGAATTGGGAAGAGTTACAAAGATATACATTATAGGGTTGGGGATGTAGCTCAGTGGTAGAGCGCATGCTTCGCATGTATGAGGCCCCGGGTTCGATCCCCGGCATCTCCAAGCTGTTTTAGCTACACAAATTGAAACTATGTTTTTAAAATGTGGAATCATTAGACTTCTATCCTCCTATTCATCAATTTCCTACAGTGTTCTTCTACCCACTTCATTTAGAGTTGTGTACAGAGAGAGGGAAACATTTGGGGATATCTTTATCTGAAACCAATAAAACTGGAAATGTAGATAAAATACCCAAGGGAGAGATGGCCAAAGCAGAGCAGCCTGGAAATCAGCCCAGGACCCATTAATATCAGGCAGTTTGTAGTATCTGGCTGGTCTTAAAAGACAGAAATAATCTTGGCCTGAAAATACACAGAGAGGATAAAGGGTTATTGCTAGAGACTCCTTGCTGGATCATGGCACGAAAAAAAAAATGAGACAAGTATTGGGAAAAGGAGGAAGCCTCGCTCGGTGGGGGCAAAGTGGAAGTCATCAGCTCGGATGATACACTGTGCAGCTCACAGCATAAAAGGCAACAGTAGCAAGAATACCTTCTTGTTAGAACTTTGGAGGCAGGTTTCCCATGGTTGGCCGGTTAGCTCAGTTGGTTAGAGCGTGGTGCTAATAACGCCAAGGTCGCGGGTTCGATCCCCGTACGGGCCAGTGGTTTGTTTTCTGTCCTCTCTCCTTAGCCGCTTTCGGGTGGAAAAGGAGGACCACCAACTAAGGGAAGACAGTTCACCTTGTCCCCACAAGGAACGTTTTGCAACGGGTCCAAACCATCCTAAGAGAAGTCCGAGAACCCCTCTTGGTACGTCAGCGTGTTCAGAAAGCGGCAGGACTCCCGAGGGACGATTACATTCATTAGAAGGAAACATGTCATCTGTTTGTGCGGCGTCCTAAACACTGCCCTTGAAATAGTCCAGAAACAGGTTTCAGCCACGCGTACACCTGTGAGATGAGAAGACCGGGCTCGTTTTGCTGACTGCTTGGCTGGGGGTTTGGGTTTGGGTCCTGCAGCACGCAGGGCGGCGGGGAGTCGGTCTAGAGGCATGTTCTCAGGGAAGGGAGGACTCAGCCCTTGCGCCCCATCTCCGTGCGGATGCCCGCAGCCCCGCGGTTCTGGCCGTGTCCCGGGTCAGCCTCGTGTCCCACGGAAGCCAGCTCTCGGCTCCCTAACTCTGTGTCTCGGTCTTCCTGCCACAGCCGATTCCCTTTCTTCATTCGCGACCCCACCGATTTCGGTCCCGTTGAGGGGCTCCCACGCTTCCGCTCTGGGCCTGGGGAACCCCGGGATCCAGCCGACAGCTCCCCGGCAATCGGGGGTGCGCGAGCGGCCGGCCCGGCTCCCGCTGCCGGGCTGGGGGGCCTCTCGGGCCTCGCCCCCGCACGCCGACAACGTGCAGGGGACCAGGAGCACCGGCGGGTGCTGTCTGGACAGCGGCCGCCGTAGTCTCTTACGGAGCAGGGCCCGCGCTTTGCGAAGGCGTCGTGGGCTCCTTACGAGGATTGGGTCGCGAGAAGAGCCGGGGAGGTGCTGGGAGCTACGTTTTCCCAGTTCCAAAAGTAGGAGGAAAGGAGGGAGAGTCGAAAGTCGATTATGGTTGTATGCACTTAAATGTGAATGGGTTACACACAACATTTTTTTTACTAAATATTTAATGTACTCAGAGAGGCATATGGCATGTGTGGCTCGTTGGTCTAGGGGTATGATTCTCGCTTAGGGTGCGAGAGGTCCCGGGTTCAAATCCCGGACGAGCCCATCTTTTTGTTGCCCTCCCATCGCTCAATTTTTACTAACTCAGCATTAAGTTCTAACACAACACAAATGCATACAGCCGCCATCCCATTCAGCGGCTATACCTTCATGTGGAAATGTGTAGGCTGCACATGCACTCAATCCCAGGAACTAACGTGGTGACGCACTTAAAAGGGACAAGCACTTCTCAGTTTTTACCTTTTATTCCGTGTTCTATCAGCTCTAAAGTGATTTTTGCAAAGGCTGATGTTTCTGGTTCTTCTAGATGTTCCCACGCCACAGTTGTGATCATGTGAAAGCATAGGAAGATGATCACCTCTCAGTTTTCTTTTTTTTGTTTTGTTTTGTTTTGTTTTATTTTTCACCTCTCAGTTTGATGTCATCCACCATTCATGCATCACTTTTTTATGGAAAAATAAAACTGAACTATAGAGTTGGGGTTTTGGCAACCTTTGTACAAGAGATTTTGGCTTTCCTTGTTAGCACAGCATTGACTGTTCCCCCATCTTTTGGGGGATTGGGGTTCTACTTCCTTATTAGGAAGGGGAGCTTTCCCCTCACCTCCTGCAGGTTTGGTTCTCATTAAGCACATATTTATTTAGCATCTATTATATTTAATGAAATTCTGCAGTCAGTGGTAGACAAAACAAAAAAAAAAAGTCACTGGATCCTGTTTCAGGGGTTGTCAAATATTTTATATTAAAATGAAATTGCACCTCCCCTCCTTTTTCTGTGTGTGTAAGCCTTGATGGTGGAGAAGCACAAAAAAATTTCAGATAATGTTTATATGCTTTGCCTTTCATGTCATCCTCCTTAGAAGACAAGATCAGACAAAAATCTAGAATTTTGTGTTCCTAGTGAATCAAGAGGCATTTGTATGTCCTCATAATAGATTGAGGGAGGTGTCCTCTTAGCTGCCCGGCTAGCTCAGTCGGTAGAGCATGAGACTCTTAATCTCAGGGTCGTGGGTTCGAGCCCCACGTTGGGCGCTTGCTTTTGCTTTCTCTTGTAGTGTTTTTTCTTAACTGAATTTCTGCACATTCAGAAAGGATGTGCCACACCGCTGTCAAACAAGAGGAGTTTTGGAGATCAGCACTTCTAAGGTGTGGAATTAATGGAATCACAGTGAGTGGCCACAGTTCACTGGCTCTGCAGAGCTCCTCGGACCTGCTCTCTTTTAATCTTGCAGATTGGGCTCGTCGCCCCCTGGTGGGAAGGCATTTTTTTTTTCTGGCCGCTTAGAGATTTTAATACTGCAGGTCTGTGGTAAGCAACTGGCTCTGTACATTTAAGCTCCTCAGAGGATTCTGAAGTACTGCCCCCCGAAAAAGGGTTTAGGATACCGGGAGAAGGATGCAGAGATGTTGGAAAAGGTAAAGTCTGAAGGTGGAGAAACAGTTCAAACACAGGGACCAGTTTGATGGGCAGCATTGTCCACGCAGAGTTTCGAGAATGGTGACTCCACTTCCTGGCCCAAGCAAGTGTCATTTTCCCCTTTCTTTCTTTCTTTCTTTTTTTTTTTTTTTTGGCGGGGGGTTCCAAGGTAGAGTTCAGTGATTCATCAGTCGCATATAACACCCAGTGCCCATTACATCACCCACTTGCCCCCATCCCCCCACCCCAGCAACCCTCAGTTTGTTTCCTAGAGTTACCTCTCTTATGGTTAGGCTCCCTCTCTGATTTCGTCTTATTTTATTGGGGGTGAATTTTCTATTACCACTGCCTCACACACCTGTTCAGTTCCTGTTCACCACACCTGGACAGCACAACGGACCTCCCAAAACAATGCTCTTTTCAACCTTTCTTCATATATGACAAGTGGAAGAACCAAACAACCCACAACAAATTGCAGTTGCCTACACAATGGAATCTAAAGATTTAGGCTTGTTTTTCAAAATCCAAACTGCATTTCTACCTCCAACTCGTCTGAACTCTCCACCCTCTCGGAAAAAACCTGCCCTGTCCAGTCCCTGATGTTTGTTCACGTCGTGCCTACCGTGTACCCTTTTCCCGCCTACAGATCTATGCTGGTTGTGGACGAGGTCAACTCAGCTCTGCGCAGGGGCGCTACTATCCCAGATACGAGTGGACTTTGCTGTTACTGAGTGGCCTGAAAATCATTCCCGTGGTCAAACTGACCAAGACTTTTTTTGTGAGACTTCCCTGTCCCTCTGTGAACATTCCACCGTGCCAGTCTTCCTTTATCATTCCTTTGAAGCCATCGTGGGTTCACTAGCATTGACTGACAAAATGCCCCGGCCATAACGGAGAGCGCACACACATACGTACCTCTTCCTTGATTCTAAAAGCCCCATTAGCCGCATGGGGGCCTCTCTCTTCGCTAATACCGTCCTGATGTTCTCTTCAGGCCTCAGGACCATCCAGCGGAGGTGCTGTAACTTGGGATCCGGATCTGGCTGTGCATGTGAATCATCTGGTGAGTTTCAAAAATTTGATTCCTGGGCCCCATCTCAGCTGCTGTGAAGCTGAATCTCTGGTGGTTTAGAAACTGGTGCTTTTGAGGTGGTTCTTTCTAACATGATGGACATGGCAACGTGGCTGCCTCGTCAGGCTAGAATTCCACAGGGAGCCAAGATCTTACAGGAAACAGTGATCCTAGGTGTGTAACATGAGCTTTTGGGTTCAGAAACTTGATGTTATGGGTTTTTCTGCCCCTCTCTCTCTTCATCCCTCTTCCCAGTTCAGGTAAACTTTGGAGGGATGAGATGCCAATGACCCAAAAGAAACACACTTGGCCATTTATTCATCCCACACATGTACTGCTCGCTCCTGTGTCAGGCATTGTTTTGGGTGTTTGGGATTTAGCAGTGAACAAAGCAAAGGTCCCTGCCCCTTACAGTCCATGGGGGGAGGCAGACAGTAACAGATACACATACGAGTCAACTAAACTTGACGTTAGATGTGGGCAGGGTGCGCGGAGAGCGGAGGCTTGTTGTGGTAGCAATCAGGGCCACTGGGTTAGGTGTCCTGAAGGGGGCATTTGAGCACAGAGAAACCACACTGTTTCTTTCAAGTTTCTAAAGAGAGGGATCAGGCAGAACCGAAGGCACGAGCACGTTTGCGGTGGTGTGGCTGCAACAGAATATTTGGAGAGAAAGTAGGGGAGGAAGTAAAAACGTGCGACACCTCATAGGCTTTGTAAGGACTTTGAATTGGGTGAGACAGGAAGTCTCTGAAATTTCTGTGCAGAAGAGTAACAGGATCTAATCTACCTTTTAAAAGGGTGACTCTGGCTGTTGTGTTGAGGACGGAGCTCAAGGGGAAAGTGGTAGAAACAAGGACACCGGTTGGGAGGCTTCTGGCAACCAGAGTGTCGAGTCAGGCCAGAGCAGTCACAGAGCAGGAGTGGAGAAGTGAGTGGTTTTCTGGGTATGTCTGGAAGGCCGTCCCAGGGCTTGCCTGGTGGCCGGGAAGGATAGTCAGGAATCACTACTTTTTTTTTTTTTAAGATTTTTTTTTTTAATTTTAAAAATTTATTTGTCAGAGAGAGCGAGCACAGGCAGACAGAGTGGCAGGCAGAGGGAGAAGCAGGCTCCCTGCTGAACAAGGAGCCCGTGCCAGGACGCCGGGATCACAACCCGAGCCGAAGGCAGCCGCCCAACCAACTGAGCCACCCAGGCGTCCCAGGAATCACTAATTTAAAGTTAGAGTGCCAGCTTGATAAACTTAGGCCAAGAAACAAACGCAGGTGTCCGTGTGCGGGTTTATAACTGCCCTCATCTCAGAGGCCAAAATTCCTATGAAAGGTTGGCTAGTGTATAATCAGAGCAAAAGGAGTCAGATACCAACATTATTTATGTTGTTGTGAACACCTGATACTGCTCACTGCCCACCACCCACCTCAACTACCTTGAACCCTGGCATATCCGGGCACGATGGAGTCACCACAAATTACCACTCTCCGCAATCTCCCAACCAAACCTCCCTTTTTTTTTAAAAAAAAACTCAGGAGCCTGAATATTGTCATTAATAGATCACTTGCTCCGTGTGAGGTTATATTTAGTTCTGAAACTCTTCTGTATTTTGCCTATTTAGCTCAGTCATACCTGTAAGTTAGGTACAGGGAATCACATGGTTTAAACTAGGCGGACTCCCTAGTGTTTGGAGATATTGTCATATGCACAATGAAACCAAGAATCACGAGTCAATACAAAATGCATGAACAAAAAGTAACTTTCCTGGAAGGGTACACTGAACCCTGTTTTCCAAGTCTCTTTTAACAAGGTAGAGTTTTTCAAGTCAAGTTTTAGTAAGCACCTTTCTCGTGTCGGATATCTAAAATGGAAACACACATACAACATGGTCCGCGCCTTCTTGAGGGCTGTTTTCCACCTACTGGGTGAATGCACCTGGTTCAGTGAGAATTAAATCCTCTGCTGTGTTTCAGCTGTCTGGCCCTAGGAAATGAGGGGGCTTGGTGTGACTGATTTAAAAATAGATGATGGTGACATGATTTGGATAGTTAAGAAATCACCAGCATTTACCAAGTAAAATCAAAGGACAAAGACCTTATATCTGATTCATACATTCTGCCCACCTGACAGGACAACCGTTGAGGATTTCCGGACCACATGTTGTGGATCTCCCTTTCCTCACCTGATAGCCTCTGCTTGATGCTTTGATTTCCAGGGTGCCAAAGAACTGTAATGGGTTATCCTGGGTACAACAAGTATTACTAGTATTAATAAAGCACATATCCTCCTCCTTCTGTCAATAAACTTATTGGATTTCTGGATTATAAACATCTTTTGGGTTGCTTGGAACATACGGCTTTTTCCTGTTTTTACAGCTCCTTGGCTATATTAAAACTGAGTTGACATATTTAAAAATTGAATTTCTGAACCTAAGACCTGTGGCATCATCTCCATGGCCAAGGCTGTCCCTAAGCTTGGTCCTGAGCACCAGCTAACCTAACTCCTTTGAAATAACATTTTAACTGCAAAGGAGTCCTTGATGAAAGGAGGTTAGAAAGGGCCTGGGGAGGGGGCGGGCCTTATTATGCCAGGATTGCCAAAGCAAAACACCATACACTGGGGGGCTTGAACAACAGAATTTATTTTCTCAGTTCTGGAGGTTGAGAAGTCCAAGATCGAGGTGCCCGCTGATTCATTTTCTGGTAAGAGCTCTCTTCTTGGTTTGCAGAAGACTGCGTCCTCATTGTGTCCTCACATGGAAAAGAGAGGGTGAGTTCTCTTCTCGTAAGGGCACTGATCAGAGTGCATCAGGGCTCTACCCTTATGACCGCATTTAACTTTAATTACTTCCTTATTCCAAATACAGCCACACTGGGGGTTCAATGTATACGTCAGTAAAGCTTTAACATACGAATATGGGGGGCACAATTCAGTCCTTAAGAGGGGGACCAAAAAAACCCCATTCAAAACACAAGGTGACATTTGGAACTCAGAAACTTCTCTAGCACATGGTAAGTACTCAGATATTTTTTGAATGAATGATTTCAACTTTAGTACGCTCAATACAATCTTTAATACATATAACGCTGTATTATAAATACTACTAAATTTAAAAAGCCATCTTACAGGGGCTTTTTCTCAGGACAGTTAATCTGGAAGTAGAACACACAGACTCTGTTCATGACTAAAGCTTGAATGGTATTGGACTGAGTCAGGGATGAATAAAAAAAGCCAGACCTTAGTAACATGAGTGGGCTGCCGACCCAGCTGTGGAAGTCCAGAGAGAAATCTGAACTTGGGAGGTCAGTCTCTGAAAAAAAGCAACAGGAGGCAGAAGTACGGTGTTGTGAACATAAGGTTCTGGTTCGGCCTGTCCAGGGAAGGAGGGCAACAGTGTGCTTCTGAAGCCTGGGTTGGTGGGCCAGTGGGCGGAGTGAAGGGTAAAGGAAGGCAAGGGCTTCATCCGGTTTCCGGGGCAGACTAGGAAACCTGTTAGAGGCCCAGCTGTAGGCCAAGGAGAAAGGAAGCATCTACTCAAGAGTGGTTATCTGTACTAGCGCCCCAGAGGATGACTCCCTAGGGATTCCAGAAACAAAAGATAGTAGTATTTCCAGAAGAGATAAAAAGGAAAATGTAACGAATGACCTCAGCTACTTTCAGAGACTAGAGCTCAGAGAACTGCTGCACACATGACCGGATTCCACGGTGGCGCCTCTGGGAAAGGGGCCTCAACTGTCCTATAACAAAGAACAAGGAAAGCAATTGGTTCCTGGTGTGGTGTAAAGATCAAATTAACATGCTTTCTTTCTAGCCCGTCACACTCTTGAGTCTCATTAAGGATAAGGCATCTGCCCCCTTTGCTTAATGATGGAATAATCCTAGGATCTGAGTGGAAGAAACAGTATCCAGAAAAAGTTAGCTATGTCTGCGAAGGTCCCTCCACAGGCCCCCTTCTAGGAACATGTGTTCTCATTTGAAATATATCAGCATTCAGTGCGGAAATAACAGACTCAAAGTAGGCTTCAGAAAGGGAAAACAGTATGATAAAAGGAGGTCAGAAAAGGGCTCAGTGGGTTAAGCCTCCGCCTTGGGCTCAGGTCATGATCTCAGGGTCCTGGGATCGAGTCCCACATTGGGCTCTCTGCTCAGCAGGGAGCCTGCTCCGCCCCCCCTCCCCCGCCTGACTCTGCCTACTTGTGATCTCTAATAAATAAAGCCTTCAAAAAAAAGGGGGGGGTACCTCTCCCTAATAACTAGAAGAATCCATGTAGGAGACACCTTCCACAGATCTTGGCTAATGACTCAGTAGGTGTTTAAAAAAAAAAAAAAAGTGGTGGTGGGGGCTGCCCTGCGAGGCAGGAGGCAGGACCAGGAGTCGGGACAGGCCTGAGGGAGCCGTGTTATAATAAGGCTTCTTGAGGGAGAAGGCCCGGCATTACTGGGGGGAGGGCACTGTACGAATATAAGAGGACTGGGGACAATCAGATAATGAGCTCTCACGTTCAGCTTTCATTTACCTTTCACCAACCTTGTCTGCAACTCAAAGTCCTCTACCAGTTCTCTACAGAGCTCTTCCCTCTTCTCTCCAGAGCATCAGCCAGATGCCCCGATTCCCATGGTGCATGCAGTTGCTGTGTTCAGCACCAACAGGTGAAGGTATCACACAGGTCATCTGGTGTCAGGATAGGCTGTGACTGTGTTTCTTAGCAATAAACTCTTGGACAAGTTACCTCTTTGAGGTAACTTAACTCCTACCTCATACAGTGTCACAAGAGCTACCTATGACCATTCTTTTAGTCACCAAAACTTCCTTATGAAGCACTAATAAAGCCCTCGCCGCACGGAAGGCACCACGCTCTATGCTCAGGAGCCAACTTTTAAACACATCAGCTCGGAAAGTTCCTGACCTCAGTCGGTAGAAGGTATGTGATGCCTAGTACCTATCAGTACTTGGGACAGGTTAGGTTCTTTTTCTAGATGGTTATCTAATGTCTGACAAAGTCTTATAGACTTCTCCTTTACTTTTATTACATTTTCTTACACTCCTAACTCTTTTAGCTTTTCTCTTCTTCAATCTTACACTTACGGGTATAGAATACCGCTTCCGGAAATCAGGGAGGAAGAAGTTACAAAATCAATTAAAAAACCCAAAAACTCAGTGGAAAAAATGTAAAATTTTACTTTGAGAAACTCCTGGGAATACTTATGTCTGTTGATATTTTAACCATCTCATGACAGTCTTCATGTGAGATATTTGCAACCAATCTATACAGTGTACCAGAGGCCAAATGACCTACCTTAAGGCAGGGCCCATGTGGGCAAAGGTTGTTTTACTCTGGCCTTGGCCAGTCATCTTCACGACTTGTGTTTCAGCACGTACGCATCAACTGGAGTCGAGAGTTCAAGGAATTCCAGGACTTTTTCTGAAAAACAAATGTTTACCTTAGTAGAATACACTTTTATTAAAGTATGGTCCAACCACAGAGGTTCCATTAAGTTAGATACCACACATCCTGAGTTAAGCCTTCAAAGCTACAACCATTAACTCCATGACCCACTCAAACTTACTGAGTTCTTAAATTCTGACAGCTCCTGGGGACAGAGACTGTCCTATTTATTGCCGTGTGTTCCAAGCACTTAGCACACATAGTACCTGGATAGTCAGTGCCTGATCCATGTTTGTAATATAAAGGTCACTGTTGTGTATATACCGCCGCTTTTCATTGAGTCTCAAAACTCCAGCAGCTGACTTCTCAGTCAGTTATGACTACTGAGCCCAATGTAAAAAAAAAAAAAAAAAATCAAGTAGCTTTAAGACCTTGCTTATACACACACATACATACATGATCTTGGAATCAATGAAAAGTGTCTCTACTTTTGTCAAAAGTGGTTTTTATCAATCACCTCTTCAAAATTCCTGTCTAGAGAATTTCATTCCATCTAGGAGGGTTTCCTTAATTAATCTCACTCAAATCTGGTCATTTCTGTAGTCTAAATTCCATGTACCTGTATTTTTTGTGAAACTGTTTGGAACCTGTTGTTTTAAGGAGTAAACGGTTACCCTTATGCTTCATATGGTATATTCTTGAACTTTTCCACTCCGAATTACCTAAAGGTGGGACCTAGATGAAAACCTGTCAAAGCCCCCTGTGAGGGTTCCCCTGCTTGAGCCGGTGGGGGTGGGACTGAGGAGTGCACCCTACACACTCTGCTTTACCAATGCTGTTTCATTTTAGACTCACAATAAAACCCCTAAGGATAGGTATGATCTGTATTATCATGGTCCTCATTTTGCAAGGGCACAAAGAGGTTTGAGGGGGTCACACAGTCAGTAAGAGACAGGATTCAAAGTGGCCTAAGTGTTCTAAACACTAATAATGAAGTAGCAGAAAGAGAAATTAAGAAAATAATCCACTTACAATTGCACCAAAAAGAATAAAATACCTAGGAAGAAACTTAACCAAGGAGGTGAGAGACCTGTGCTCTGAGACTGGTAAACTCTGATGAAACAAACTGAAGATGACACGATCACATGGAAAGATAATCCACACTCACGGACCGGAAGAATTAATATAGTTTTTAAAGATTTTGTTTGCCAGAGAGAGCACACACAAGCAGACAGAGTGGCAGGCAGAGGCAGAGGGAGAAGCAGGCTCCCTGCTGAGCAAGGAGCCCGAGGTTCTTGATCCTGGGGTGCCGTGGGATCAGGACCTGAGCCGAAGGCAGATGCTTAACTGACTGAGCCACCCAGGTGTCCCTAATAGGCTAAAATGTCTACACTACCCCAAAGTAATCAACAAATTTAATGCAATCCTTATCAAACACCAACAGCATTTTTCACAAAACTAGAACAAAATACACTAAAATTTGGGGCGCCTGGGTGGCTCAGTGGGTTAAAGCCTCTGCCTTCGGCTAAGGTCATGATATCAGGGTCCTGGCATCGAGCCCCGCATCGAGCCCCGCATCGAGCCCCCGCATCGAGCCCCGCATCGGGTTCTCTGCTCAGCAGGGAACCTGCTTCCCCTCCTCTCTCTCTGCCTGCCTCTCTGCCTACTTGCGATCTCTGTCAAATAACTAAATAAAATCTTTAAAAAAATACACTAAAATTTGTATAGGACCATGTGATTCTATACTAATTTTAGTGCATATTTTATGTGTGTGTGTGTATATATATATATATCTCACATATAATAACATGTACTTCAAGATTCCTATAAAGCTGTAGTAATCAAAACAGTATGATACTGGCACAAAAACAGACACACAGATCAATGAAACGGAATAGAGAACCCAGAAATAAACCCACATATATATGGCCAATTAATCCATGACAAAAGAGGCAAGAATATACCATGGGGAAAAAGTCTCTTCAGTAAATGGTGCTGGGAGAACTGGACAGCAAGGAAAAGAATGAAACTGGACCACACTTCTTAGACCATACACAGAAATAAACTCAAAATGGATTAAGGATCTGAATATGAGAAAGGAAACCATAAAAACCCTAGAAGAAAATACACGTAGTAATTTCTCTGACATGGGACTGAGCAACATTTTTCTAGATATATCTCCTGAGGCTAGGGGAACAGAAGCAAAAATAACTGGGACCACACTAAATCAAAAAGCATTTGCACAGTGACGGAAACCATCAACAAAATGAAAAGGCAACCTACTGAATGGGAGAAGATATTTACAAATGACGTATCTGATAAGGGGTTAGTAACCAAAATATATGAAAAACGTACACAACACCCGAAAAGCAAATAATCTGATTAAAAATGGAGGAGGGGTGCCTGGGTGGCTCAGTGGGTTAAGCTTCTGCCTTCGACTCAGGTCATGATCCCAGGGTCCTGGGATTGAGCCCCGCCTCTCTATTCAGCAGGGAGCCTACATTTCCCCCCACCCCACCTGCCTCTCTGCCAATTTGTGATCTCTGTCAAATAAATAAAATCTTTAAAAAAAAAAGGATCCAAATCGACATTTTCTCAAAGAAGACTTACAAATGGCCAACAGACACATGAAAAGATGCTCAACATCACTCATCAGGGAAATGCAAATCAAAAGCACAATGAGGTATCACCCACACCTGTCAGAATGGCTAGAATAAAGAAGACAAGAAATATCAAGTGTTGGTGAGGATGTGGAGAAAAAGGAACCTTCATGCATTGTTGGTGGGAATGCAAACTGGTACAACCACTGTGGAAAACAATATGGAGGTTCCTCAAAAAATTAAAAATAGAAATACCATATGAACCAGTAATTTCACTGCTGGGTATTAACCGAAAGAAAATGAAAACACTAATCTGAAAAGACATATCCGCCCCTACATTTATAGCAGGATTATTTACAATAACCAATATATGGAAGCAATCCAGTCCATCAACAGATGATTGGATAAAGAAAATGTAATATACAGGTACACATATAATGGAATATTACAAATTCATGAAAAAGAATGAGGGCACCTGGGTAGCTGGTTGGTTAGGTGGCTGCCTTTGGCTGAGGTCATGATCCCTGGGTCCTGGGATGGAGTCCTGTGTCGGGCTCCCTGCTGGGAGTCTGCTTCTACCTCTGCCCCTCTTTCCTCTCAATCTCTCTCTCTCAGATAATAAATAAGAAAAGTCTTTTTTTAAATAAAGAATGAGATCTTGTAATTTATGACAGCATGGATGGACGTGGAGAGTATAATTTTAAGTGAAATAAGTGAGAGAAAGACAAATACCACATGATTTCACTTATATGTGGAATCTAAAAACAAAAATTTAAAAAGCAGACTTAAATACAGAGAACAAACCAGGGGTTGCCAGGGGGAGGTCGGAAGGGGAATGAGTGAAACACACAGGGAAGAGGCACAAACTTTCAGTTATCAAATTAAGTCAGGGAGGTGAAAAGTACAGCACAGGGAATGTAGTCAGTAATACTGCGCTAATGCTGTCTGACGACAGTCACACTTGTCATCTTGAGCAATGAGTAATGTTGAATCATGCTGTACCCCTGAAAGTAACACAACACTGCTAATTATACTTAAATTTAAAAAAAAAAGTGGGGCGCCTGGGTGGCTCAGTAGGTTGAAGCCTCTGCCTTCGGCTCAGGTCACGGTCTCAGGGTCCTGGGATACCTGCTTCCTCCTCTGTCTCTGCCTGCCTCTCTGCCTACTTGTGATCTCTGTCTGTCACATAAATAAGATCTTAAAAAAAAAAAAAGTGGCCTCAATGGCTCCAAAGCCCTTGTTCTCTCCGCTACATCATACACACTAAATAACCTGCCATGTTGCTGTAATTTCTACCAGCGAAATTCGTTCTTTACTTTTAAGTTGTGTTAAGCCGGCCCTACCTACAGGAAAGGTCAATACATATATTTTTGGAAGTGTTACAGCACGGCAGCCGCGAGGACACAGGTCACCGCGAGGGGTCGGGCACTCCCGCGCACGCCGCGCTCCGCACCTGCCCGCCGGCTCGCGCCCCAGCGGCCTCCTCACCGCACAGCCCCGCCCGCGGCGGTCGGCTCCGGGTTCCTACTCGCAGGGCCTCGGGCCAGCAGGCGCGCAAGGAGCCTCACCGCAGGGACAACGGAAGGAGCGCCCTGTGGCGCGGTAGCGGCCGCCCCACTTAAAACGAAGGGACACTAACCTGGTCGACAATGCGGCGTGGCTCCGCTCAGCCGCCGGGCCTAAGCGCCGAGGCCACGGAGCTCAGCCGCGCACCCCGCCCACCACGTGACCCCGCCCACCGCTCGGGCCCGCCCTCCGGCCGAGGGACCCCGCCCACCGCCCTCTTCCGGGCCGCGGTCTACTCCTGCGGGCGGGAGAGGCGGTCCGCTGTCCCACGCGGAGCGAGCCGGCCGCAGGGGCGGGTGAAGAAGCGGAGAGAAGTGGAAGAGCGGGAGAGTGCCTCCGGGTGGGAGCCCACCACGGCCGTCGGGGCGCGGCCACACGCAGACCCCCTCCGGCCGAGGGGCGCTCCCGCGTGCTTCCGTCCCTGGGGGAGCCTGCGAGCCGTCCCACCTCGGTCTCCAGACTCCCGCGGCTCTCTGGGGGGCCCGGGAGTGCGCAGCGCCCGCGCGCACCGGCGGCCGCGGCGTCCCGCACAGCCTGCTGCGCTCTGATCCCGCGCGGGACGTGGGACCCGAGTTCCTCCCCAGCCTGCGCCCAAGAATACTTAGGAAGGAGAAAAAGGGACACCAGCACTTTCCTGCTTCTTCCCGTTTTCACACTGAGTTATATTTTGAAAAGTATAGTTATATATTAAAGTTATATTTTGAAAATATATAGAAAAGAATTATATATAACAACATAAATATAATTAATTATACAATTATATAATTTGTCTGGTAGATATATTTGGTATATGTATATCTGATATATTGATACCAGAATTCACCCACCCGCAAGAATGCAGGTTATACACACACACATGCCAGAATCCCTCAAATCTACTGCCTGTACCCTCCCCTCTTCCTCTCCCTCAAAGCTCCCTTAAGTTCTTTTTAATCTCTGTCTGAATCTTCTCTAATGTGGAGCGGAACAAAATGAAGGACTTTTTTTTCTTTTACATTTGTGTAGGTGTCACGCATATAACTTCTTGAAAGGTGTACTTTGACAAAATGGGGAATACTCACTATATCTACAAATAACTCAGTCAATCGGGCTTGGAGAGGAGACAAAAGTTTATATTTAATTCATTCAGACCGACCCCTCTTCAAATAGATGTTTTTCATAAAGACTTGAGGAGGTTAATGGCCAAATTAAGTGAGGAACAGCTTGTTTTCAATCTTATTCAGAAAAGAGAAATCTTTCTTTTTGCCACAGGTAGTCTCAATGTCCTGCCTACACAAGGAGGATCGTTTGCCCTATAAGTATGGCTCCATTATAGGACAAGGTAACGATGTTTAATGGAACGTGAAGAATGAAACATATTCTTGATGTCGGATGCCACTTCGGATCGATTTCATTAACAAAGAGAGTAATAGACCTTTTGAGATTCAGACAGTCCCGTCTGAACTAGAAAACTAGACTAAAACCTCACATTTTGCAAAATTACTAGTACTTGAACGGCATTACTTTCTACCTTGTGTTAAGATACAGAATTTAAAAACATTGTTTTAGCTCCCTGTGGATAGGTTTTGCCGAGTTTAGATTTAGTGTGATGGGTTGGTTTATCTACAAAGACTAATGTCAATTCAAGAACATTTAAGTATGGTTTTGGAGAGTTTAACCCTATACTTCTTTCTTCCTCCTCCTCCTTCTGTTAATTATCCTGTTAGAATTGCAGATTGAAGTACTTACAATCCTATTTATAAGTTGAGTCAAATTGGATAAATTCATTCCTCATAATAAAAAATGCTCATTGCTAAGTTCTTATCAGTTCCTGTGTCTCCTTTTTTTTTTTTTCTTTTTTTCTTTTCGAAAACCAGTGGATGCTCCTGTTTTTCTTGTCCAGGGCTGTGGACCTTTGAGTGTCAGTTCCGACGGGGTGCTGGATTATTTAAAAAAAAAAAAAAAAAAAAGGTGGGCGCGGCTAGGACAGACCCGGGAACAATACCGGTGAGTCACCAACCAGCACAGACACGCTCCCAACCTCGCGCAGAGATGGCATCCTCTGCGAGTAAGCCGAGCAGTGTGATTCCTTCGATAGCTCAGTTGGTAGAGCGGAGGACTGTAGTGGTATGCGCCTCAGGCATCCTTAGGTCGCTGGTTCGAATCCGGCTCGAAGGAGTTCGCGTTTTGCGTCGTTTTTTAAAATCCCCACCTTGAAAAGGCGTATTTCAGCTACATATATCCTCGATGTACATCTACTAGGGCTGTTCCCAAGGTACGGCGAATCTAATTTTTAAAATTATTAATTTCTGTAACAATGACTAATACGCGCGATCAGAAGTCCACCCCACACTTTACACACAATACAGCTGGGGGCCGCCGAGATATACCGAGCTCAGACGAGGCGGAGCAGAGGCGGCCCCACTTGGGCGACAGGTGTGTAGACGCGTCTCCGCACCCGCACCCGGGATGCGCAACCCTCGGGAGGAAAGACGCAGCCTGAGTAGGAAGGACACGACCTGCGGGTAATTGGTGGGACACGCGCGCCCCCTGGTGGGCTTAGAGTCCCGGGCCTCTGGAAAGGTGTTTTTGCCCGTGAAGGATGCGGAACCGCGGGCAGTCGGCTAGCCTCAGGGCCGGTTGAAATTCAGGGGCACTGCTCTCCCTTCTCGGTTTAATTCTGTAACAGTGGTTTTCAATCTTGGCTGAGAAAAGTTGGTGAATATAGAATCACCTGGGCAGATTTTACAAAGCGCCTTTGCTTGGGCCAGTTTGAAGGTGGGGCCTAGGCACAGGTAGTTTGAAAACTTTCCAGGTGACATTTACTGGGCCGCAAGGTTTGAGAACAGCTAATACAAGAGAAACAAAAATTTTAGAATTAAAAATGACAGACGGGGGGGATGGGTAGGATTTTCTACCCATTTTGGGAACTAGCTCAAAAGATAGAGATTTCTCTTAACAAAAGAAAGCATTTGCTAACTTGGGGCCAATCTCATTAAGATATATTACTCCCACTTCTGCCCCATCTCAAAAATGTGATGCCAAACACCTGTGGGAGAGCCCTCACCTACAAAGATAATAGGTCAAAGTAAAAAGAGTTGTGTGAGAATTTTGTCCCTGGCAATTTTTTGTGTTTTCCTTCCTATGCTTCCGAGCTTTCCTTCTTTAACGATTCGCAGGCTGTGGTGTGTGTCAGAACACAGAAGCCCAGGCCGGTAGTGGTTAGAGACCCACTCCCTGAAACGAATTGGAAACTTACCCCTATGAAGGTTGATCTAAACTGTTAGCTCCTGATTAACTTCTCGCCTTTTGAAAGCGACCTGGGACAAAAGAATAAAGAAGAAAAATGGTCAATTTTTCTTTTCAAAGAAAAGAGATGCAAAGCTTACCGGACAGCCGTGGGCTGACCTTCTCCCCAAGGCACCGCGAGGTTCTGCATCCTCCCCTAGTTGGGCCGCATTCTGCCATAGTTCAGGATCAGAATCAGCATTACCGCCCCCACCTCCGAACACGCGGCCAGACGACCCCGGAGGAGGAAGAGGGCAGGTATAGAACACAAGCCTCAAACGTGCCTACACACCATATGACTTCACCATCATTAAGAAATGGGAATCATTCGTTCCAGTTAGAAGAACTTGAGGTTGCCCTCAATAGGTCGGATATGTGAGAAATAGATTCCGAGAATAAAAATGTAATATTAATGCATAAATAAATAACTGAAGTGTAGATTTGTAAGTCCACCTGGCAGGGACCGATATTCAAATCTGCAAAAACGTGAGAAATCCTAAAGAACTCAGCCACGCCTATGCCAGCACTGTCTGGGGACGAAGGATGGAGAGAGCGCGGCTTTGGAAGGAAACGGGCCTTGCTCTCGGCTGTAACGTGTCAGCTCGGTGTTCAGAGCAGGCGCACAGGGAAGCACAAAACTGGAGAATGCGGGCATCGATCCCGCTACCTCTCGCATGCTAAGCGAGCGCTCTACCATTTGAGCTAATTCCCCGCTCCGCCGCGCCGCCGCGCCTCTCTTACTCACTCCGCTCCCTGCGGCCCTTCGCGGGCGCGTTGCCGGCCTTGACCAAGTGAACCAAGCGCGGGGCCGCAGACGAGAGGCTGCTGCGTCCCTCGGCGCCACCTACCACCTGTCGTCCTACGGTTCCGGATCCCGTCGGTACAAGAGCTCAGACGGCAGGCGGAGTCCGGGCCAGGGAGGCCTCGGAAACTCTCGTCTTAGACACCGGGCAAGAAGTCAACCCGGAATCCACTCCGAGGAAACGGGACCGGAAGGAGATGGCAGGTGCAGCCAGGAGGGAAAACCAAGCTTCTCAAGCAACGAGGGTCGGCTTTGGCCTTCGCAATGGTTCCTGACAATCCCTGTACCCCTAAATTTTCCACCAGTTGACTCTGCTGGCTCCAGAAGCAGATTCTCCAGAGTCCCTACAGATACCCCTTAAGATCAGAGGTCTGGCTTTAAAACCACCAGCGCCAGCACCAGCGCCAGCACCGCCCGTAGACACATGGCCAGGAGGGGGCGCGCGTCCCAGTTAATTTCTCCTTCCATTCTGGCTTCTGGAGTCCCGAGCTTGTTCAAAGGGTACACGTTATTTTCCATTTTTCTAAGGTAAACATTACTAGGATGTTAAGATAATTATGGCTGCAGGCTTAGATACAGAGTCTTTGCAAAAAGACAGTAGTCGTGTCTTTTTCTGGACCTGTTGGGTACCAGGTACCAGGCACTGTGTGCTAGGTGCTGGTTGGGAGCCAGGAGCCCGTCCCGTGCAGGAAATCCGTATGAAGGCCTTCAATCGACATCTACACCTTCAACCATTTCTTTGCCTGATACCCCATCTTTAGAGACTTCCTCTCTTTGATTTCGTGTTATTTTTTACTCTCAATAACACTAAGGCAAGTGATCAAAATGCAAACGCAGGAGAAACATCTCATTTAAGAAAGTGAGTCTGTGTCTCTATGCAGAGCAGGCCTTTCCAAGACCCTTAAAACACCCCTAACATTCACTCTTCTTTTTTGCCTTTTCATTGCAATCAGGGCTGGTAAAAATGGGTGATTAACTTTCTGAGGGGAGAAACCTTCCACCTACTTGCCTCCCCACAACTTAGACAATACAGATCAGGTGTTCCAAGTGGGTGTAGAAACCACCATTCATTCCAAAACTTGGTGGAAGGACAGCTTTACCCGGATTCTCTCCATCATCTAGGTGCTTTCCCCCTACTCTTCCCGGGACAGAATTTGCCCAACGACAGAAGTCAGCTTGGCCTCTACTCATTTTTTTCTCCCTGTCCATTTTCTTGATTCCCCTAGGGGTGTAGGTGTGGAATTTTAGTGACAGAACATAGCCCAATTCCATAGCTCAGATCCATGGATTGGGCATGACTGACTGAACTGGGAGTGCTGGTTTCCAGTAATGCTAGATTGGGGGTTACATTTTCCAACACTCAGTTTCCTGGTTAAATGAGAGGCTAAATGAAAATCAAGACTATTATTTTAAAATTCACATGGAATACTTACCTGGCAGGGGAGATACCATGATCACGAAGGTGGTTTTCCCAGGATAAGGCTTATCCATTGCAATCTGGATGTGCTGACCCCTGCGATTTCCCCAAATGTGGGAAATTCGACTGCATAATTTGTGGTAGTGGGGGACTGCGTTTGTGCTTAAAATAATAATAATAATAATAAATAAAATAAAATTCACGTGAAGTTTTACCAGTTGTTAAGCTATTGACTCAACACTAACTTCTCTGCTCTGGTCTGAATTGTGTCCCCTCCAAATTCTTATGTTTCAGCTCTAACCCCAAATGTGACTGTTTTTGGAATGGGGAAGTAGTTAAGGTTAATAAGGTTGTAAGATTGGGGCTGTGATATCACAGGATTAGTGTCTTGATAAGGGGGAGACACCAGAGAGCTCACTCTCTGTGTGAAGACACAGCCAGGACATGACCATCTGCAAACCAAGAAGAGGGCTCTCACCAGGAACCGAATGACCATCACCTTGGTCATGACTTTCAACCTCCAGCACTGTGAGAAAAATTAATTTCTGGTACTTTGCCACAGCAGCCTGAGCAGACTAAGACAATAATCCTTTTTAAATCTGCTGTGTGATGAAGGAGATGAGACTCTGTAAACCACAGATGTCCTGCTTGGCCCCTGTTAGGCTTTGCCAGAAGGGAAGCTAGAAGAAGAATTTAAGGCTGGAGAAGGGTGGAAAGTGGGCTTACTCATTCCTGTTTCCCTTCTGGGGATTTCCTGTCTCTTGAAGCGTTGCCCCAGTAACCAGCATCAGCCCAAAATTTCACCACTTGTTGGCAACTTTGCTATTTTCCACTTGGTATTCAAGGCATAGGAAGGACACCCGATAAGGTCAAGAGAAACTGTCCACTTCTTAGGATCCTTTTTCTCTAGCTGTGAATTCTCTGTTAGGTCAGGAACATTGAAAGAAAAGTTGCTAGGCGCTATGCTCTTAGTTTCTCATGGAAAGGGATTTAATTACTGAATTCCAGAACAACTATGTGCTTTCAACATTTCTTGTAGGAGGCACTGGTGATGGCCATTTGAAGAAAAATTTGGGATGTTTTCAATAATATAATTTTGTAGAAATTTTATTTTAATAAGAACACATGTTTCATAGATAAATTCACTTAATTTTTCCTTAAATACATTAGAGGGAGGCCTTTTTGCTCCAGATAGTGTAGCATGTTCTCCCTCTGTGTCTAGCTTTTGCAGTTGGTACAAGGAACTGATCGGTCTCTGTTGAACCTCAGTGTTGGGTGATTTGATTTGGAAAAGGAATATTTATATTTCCATTTAAGAATTTTAAGGATTTGTGTTTCATTTTAATTGCTCTATTATAGCTGTGCAATATAATATGAACCACCCAAATCAATTATTCAACTAAAAAAATCTGCACACACACAGGCACACACAGAACACTTCACATTTTTCATCATTATAGTTATGAATATATACGATTTCCCATTAGACTTTCAGGATGGAGTACTGCAGTGTGCCAAAATGCAGGGGGCATTGCTCTGTTCACAACTCCGAGATCTTCTCCAACCTAGTTGTCTGTATTTAGGGCAACTGTAACATTTATTGAGCAATTTTTGACACTTTTTAGAGAAGGAGGAAGTAACCAGAGAGGAGGGAAGGAAATCGGGTGTAATTCAAGGCATTACTTTCAGCTATATTATTCCTAGGGTAGAAGGATATGGGATACGCTTTGGGTTTTTTCTTGAAATAGACAAGCAATATCCTAACTTCTTAGATGTACAACTCAGTGAATTTATAAACCCACGGGCCTGCTTAACCAGATCACCATATCAAATACATTCGGTGTCTAAGCAGACAGCTTAAGGTTGTACTTTTTCTCTAAAAGTGAATATGGACGTTACCAACACAGAAACCATCCAGGTGGACATTATTTTAGGAGTTCTATAACGGCTCCTCTCACGAGTCCTTCGATAGCTCAGTTGGTAGAGCGGAGGACTGTAGATGTTGACAGTTGGGCATCCTTAGGTCGCTGGTTCGAATCCGGCTCGAAGGACGACACTTTTGGAAGTCCCAGGCTCCTCCAACGAAGCCACCGTAAAATTTAGATCCTTCCGGAGGACAAGTGGCGCTTTTCGTGGATACGAGGACGCGCTGAGCTCTCTTATCTGCGGAGCGGGCGGCCACGGTGGCGGTTGTAAGGAAGGGCCGCCGGCTCTGCGGAGGACCTTCCCAGCGGGTTTCGTTCACCTTTTCCCGCGTGAAGCGCAGCCGTGCACGCGGCCGCCCGGGCTCTCCGGCTCCGCCGCTCCCGCACGCAGCTCTCCGGACCCCCGCCCGGACTCCCACGCCACACCCTGCGCCCGAAGGAGGGCGCACGCGCGTTGCGGCGGGGGGCGCCCCGCCCCTAGGGCTCCAGGCCCCGCCCCCGGGGAGTTGTGTCCTCGTGGCCGCGGGGATCCCCGGTCACCCTGGTGGTTCCTGAAGAGGCCTCTTATTGGAAAAATCTCGGACCTACCCCAAGGTGGGCAATAGCATCATGAACTTCACCGGACCCGTCGCCCACATACAGCCACCGTGTTGGCACCTTCTACCCCAAATCCACACCCCGCCCGCTCCCTGGCCTTTCTGCACAGATCCGAGATGTGGACAGGAACAGCCCATCGCCTCTGCCCCCTCTGCACACGCCAGGAGTGGAGGACAACTCACATACTGGGGAGGTCCCCGGGCTGGGACGCGGCCGCAGAAAACCCGCTCCAGCGCGTACGCGCCCGGCCATCTGGACTAAAGGTGGGGAACAGGACAGCGCCAGGTTTCCTCTAGCTTTCAGCCACGAAAGAAACATGGGGCACACACACGTCACGTCAGTTCTCAGAGAAGAGCCTGCTCAGTCTGTTTACTCAGTCTGTTGTACCACTCAGCATTTAAAAATGATCTTGAATGGCAGTTTTCAGGAGCAGCAAGGAGTTAGGAGGGTTTGGATTTCAAGACTCCTGCTGTACATCTCGTCTGTCTTTGGGGAAGCCTGCTCCCAAACACTCAACGGCAAGGAGAAGCTACCAAGAAAAAAGGAAAGCAGTCTGAATTCTGAGAGAAGAGAACAAGGGTGGTCACTGTGGCTGACGTGGCATGTGACACAGAGCCAGGGATGCCTCTGTCCAAGCATTTAAATGAAGCCCTTTCTGCTGGAGCTCCTGCAGTTTCCGATCTTGAAAAACTGCCATCGGATGTTCAAATCCCAATCCAAGATTTGTATTCACTCCAATAAATTGACTCTACTTTTAGCTCAACACTTAGGAATTCCACAAAGAACCTCAGCCTTTTACTAGCAATTATTTCAGAAAACTTTCCTAGAACCCATTTCCTGGGAGTGCCTGAAAAAAAAAAAAACAACAAACCATCTCTTAAAGTAGTATAAAATGACACTAGGCTAACAGGTAGGCTCTCGGCAAAAATTGAACGAGCTTTTTCTTAACTCATTGATAAAACATGGACAATTGTAAAAAAAAAAATCTCAATACTCTTGCCATATATCTTGGCACAGAAGTTCACACATTTTTGGTTGGTATTTTCCTTGGAGAGGAATAAGCCTTCTTAGTGGATTCAGACTTTCAAATTTCCTGTGTGTATCTACCTGAATAGGTTACCTTACAGTGTAGGGACGAGCATTCCCCCCACTCCCACCGATCACGGGGGCTCATAACCATAACTTATTTCTGTGTCATATATATCATGGTTTGGCTGGTGGGTTCCGCTCCGTTCTGGGACACTGACTTGTAGATCCTCTACAACTCAGATCGTAAGTTATTTTGTCAGGGGTAGGGGAAGGGTACGGAGGGGTGTGGTGGATTGCTCATTAGCTCTCAAACTTCCAGAAGGGACATCTCATTCCCAAAAATGGCATTTAGGAGAACTATAACTGTTGGATATAATAGTGAAAGCACCAGCTTGAAAGTATTGGAAATTTTAAAACATGGTAAAAACAAATTTGTGTAACGGTATGTTAAAAATAATAAGTACCATGAGCAAAAGTAAACAAGTTAACTGGGAATCTGACAAGGAGGCAGTGCGCAGCAAGACACGGCCGGCTCAGAAAGACATCAAGCTGATGTTGAAGTTTTTGTGCGGCCGACTAGTTTTGCTTTGCTTTGAACGACCTCTCTGGAAATGTCATTTAAGCACAGCAAAATTCCTTCCTTTCTAAGGAGTTTGATGAGTCTTGAAAATTATATGCACTCTTCTAACCACCACAACACTCACGACAGAGAGCCTTTTCATCTCTCCAGAAAGCTGGCCTGAGCCTTCAGAAGCACTGACCTGCTTTCTGTCACTGCACTTCTGCCTTTGCCAGATGGTTCTAGGACAGACTTGTACAGGCTGCAGCTTTTTGCGTCCGGCCCCCTCCGTTTAGTTTGACGCTGTGGAGATTCATCATGGTCATGTGTGTGTCCACAGTTCACTCCTTATCGTCCAGTCCGCTGTAGGGCTGTGCTGCTACAATTTGTTTTTTCATTCAGCGGCTGATGACATTTTTTAGTTTTCATTATTATTAATAAAACTGCTCATTATGGACTGAATTATGCCCCCCCCGTTCATATATTAAGGCCCTAAATTCCAGTGCCTGAGAATGAGACTGTATTTGGAGATGGGGCCTTGAAAGAAGTCACTACACTCAAATGAGGCTGGTCGGGCTCCTGGACCCAATCTGACTGGTTTCTTTGTAGGAAGTGATCAGGATACAGAGACACTAGGGGCAGGAGTGTACAGAGGAAATAGGAAGGCTCCTTTCTTCAAGCCAAGCAGAGGTCTCAGAAGGAATCAGTCCCACTGACACCTTGATCTTGGACTCCCAGCCTCCAGAACTGGGAGATGAATTTCTGTTTAAGTCTCCCAGTCTGTGGTATGTTGTGACGCCGGTCTTCGCAAATTATTTCACGGCTGTAAGTATTTTCGGTATAAATCTTTGTGTGGCCATGTGTTTTATTTTCAGTAAATGTACAGGCGTGGATCCTACGGTAGGTGTATATTTACCTTTCAAAGAAATTACCAACTGTGACCCAGTGTGGGCCGTACCATTTTACATTCTTATAGCGAAGGACGAGAGCTCGTTTCTCTATATCCAGGACAATACTTGGAACAGTCTTTAATATTAGCCATTCAAATTTGTAACTAACAAAACACATTCACATGTCCTACCCACAAGTAGCCAGAGAGGCAGGCAGAGAAAGAGAGAGGAGGAAGCAGGCTCCCCGCTGAACAGAGAGCCCCATGCGGGGCTCGATCCCATGACCCAAGCTGAAGGCAGAGGCTTTTAACCCACTGAGCCACCCAGGCGCCCCGGATTATTTAGATATTTTGAAAGGTGGGTGAAATCTTGGGCCCATCTTAGAATTTTGCCTCCTACGATGAGTGTAGAGGCATCTCATGTGGTTTTTATTCACATTTCCCTTGACTATGTTTACCTTTCCAGGTAGTTGTCATCTGTGTATCTTCTTTGGTGAAGTGTCTGTTGAAATCCTTACCTTTTTTAAAAAAAATTGAATTGTTTGCCTCCTTACTGAGTTCTAGGAATGCTTCACATATTCTGGATATAAGTCTTGTCTATCAGGTGTTCATCCTGAAAATATTTTCTCCCAGTCTGTGGTGTTTTGTTTTTTTTTTTTCATTTTCTTAGCAATATCTTTTGAAAAGCAAACATTAACATTTTGATGAAGCCCAATTTATCTTGTTTCTCTTTTATACACTGTATTTTTTGTGTTCTTTGGTGTTCTAAGAATTTTTTGCCTAAACAAAGGTCACGGAGATTTTCTTCTGGAAGAAGACATTTAGGTCTCTGATCAAACTTGAATTATTTTATGTGGTATTGATGTAGGGTCAAAGATTTTTTTGTTTTATATATGAATATCCAGTTGTACCAACATCAGTTACTGAAAGCTTATCTTTTCTCTATTGAATTACCATGTTGCCTATGTCAAAAATCAATCAACAGTATTTTTAAAAAATGGTGGTTGAACTGAATGTCCATATACCAAAAAAATAAATCACAACAGTTAACTCAAAATTATCATACACCTAAATGTAAAATGCAAAACTATAATATTACTAGAAGATAACAAAGGGGGAAAATGTAGGTAGCCTTGAGCACAGGGATAACTTTGTGTGTGATAACTTTTTAGATGCAACACCAAAGGCATACGTCATGAAAAAACTAATCAGTAAGTTGGACTTCATTAAATTAAAAACTTCTTCAAAAAGACACTGTCAAAAGAATAAGAAGAGAAAATATGTGCAAAGGACATGTGTGATAAAGGACTGCTCTTTGCTATACAAAGAACTTTTAAAACAACAATAAAATAAACAACTTGGACAAAAGATCTGGACAACTCACCAAAGAAGATATACAGGTGTCAAATACAAGATCCCCATCATATGTAATCAGGGAACTGTAAATTGAAAAACCGAGAAGTCACTACATGCCTATTAGAATGGCCAAAATATAAAACACAGCACCAAGTGCTGGTGAGGATGTGAGGCCAACAGGACTCTCATTCTGGGGCTCGTAATTTGCATTTCCCTAATGAATAATAACATTGAGTATCCGTATCATGGGCTTATTTGCCACCTGTACATTTTGTTTGGTGAACTATCTATCTAAATCATTTATATGCCTATTTAAAAAATGGCTCACTATTGAGTTGTACAAGTGGGTTATACATCCGGGATCCAAGACCTTCATTACTTATCACTTAAAATACTTACCTAAATGTTTTGCATGTATTTTTCCCTGACCTGTCACTTGCCTTTTAATTAAGTTCTTTAGCATCTTTTGAGGTTTTGTTTTTTTTAGACTTTGATGAAGTCTAATTTATCAATTTTCTTTGTAGTTTATGCCTTTTGTGCTCTAAGAAATTTTTTGCTTAACCTAAAGTTACAGAGATTTTTCTCCTAGTTTTTCTTCTAGAAGTTTTATAGTTTTAGTCATTATGCTTAAGTCTTCATCCATTTTGTGTTCTGTCCATTATGCTGTGGAGGGTCTGAGTTCATTTAGCAGCGTGTGTCTATCCACTTTGTCCAGCACCCTTTGTTAAGGTCTCTCTGGTCAACACTGAATTATCTTGGTGCCTCTGTCAAAGTCCACTGGTTATGTGTATGTGCTGGTATATTTTTCTGGACTCTCTCCAGCTGTATAGTAAGTCTTGTAACCAGGTAGAATCAAGTCCTCTTTGTTCTTCCCCTTCACAATTGTTTTGGATATTTTGCATCTTTTGTAGTCTATATAAATTTTAGAACCAGCTTGTCATTTTTATAAAACTGCTCATTGAGATTTTGATTGGAATAGCATTACATGTGTAAGTCAATTTGGAAGACTTTGCATCTGAAAAATGTGGAGTTTCTGTTATAGAATGTGTTGTTTTTATACCCTTCTGAATGGTATTGTATATTTCAAGTTCAATAAACCAGAATACTTATTAATAAATAGAATTATAATTTATAATTTATTATAATTATAATGTATTATTTATTACATCTGTGTCCTGTAGCTTGGGTAAACATTATTTACAGTAGATTCTTCAGCATTTTTTTCATAATCATCACATCATATGTGAATAGACACAGTTTTGCCTTTCATTTTCAAATCTATGCTTTTATTTGTTTCTTGACTTGTACTGGCTAGAACCGCAGGGCAATACTGACTAGAAGTCAAGGTTGGCTATCCTTGTTCTAGACCTAATCTTAGTGACAAGACATTCAGTCTTTCACTACTAAATATGCTAATGGTAGGGCTTTTCAATATGTCTTTTATAGGTTGATTAAATTCTCCTGTGTTACTAGTTGGCAGAAATTTAATTCATGAAAGCATCCTAATTTTGTCATGTTTATTCTGCATCTATTGAGATAATCATAGAGGTCTCTTCTAGTCTGATAATTGTGGAGGCCAAGAAAAACAAGGCTGTACCCACCTTGAGTCTAGCCCTAACATCGCCCTCCCCTCCATAAAACTGAAGGATGCTGAGAAGAAAATGGAAACAAAGTTAAACCTAAATCTCACTAACAAGAACACTTGATAGGCGGAATGTGACATTCCACCAGGCAACTCCCAACTGTCTTCATGTTAGTGCCTCATTTGAGGGATAAACGGCCTTGGCTTGACAATAACCAGGCCTCCATATCCCGACGGTCTTCTGTACCCTGATGGCCCTTCTGAACACCCCCTTTGTCCTCACCCGCCGCCGAGCCCACCCCTACTCCGACTTTAAAAACTCTGACCGTAATCCGGTTCGGGGTCCAAGTCCCTGCTCCGCTGCGTCGGGTGTACTTGGGCCCAAGCTTAAGCTTCTCAAATAAACCCTCGTGTGATTGCATCGGTGTTGGCTCCTTGGTGGTCTCTCGGACGTGAAAACTCGGGCATAACAATAAAAAGATTAAATTGCTTTCTAATAAATTCTTACCTACACTTTACCTTTTCACCTGGTTTCGTTTTTTGGAAGTTTGTTTTCCCACTTTAAAAATTGGGCAACATTTACATAAAATGCCCTTTTAGTGCCATGAATTCTGACAAATGTATACAGTCACATAACCACACCCACAATGAAGATATGAAAGTTACATCACACCCCCAGCGCCTCCGAGCTCCTTTTGTAGTTAACTCCTCCCCTTGCAATTCCAACCTGCTAACTATTGGTGTTTTCTATTCCTTTAGTTTTGTGCTTATAAGAATGTTCTATGCAGCCTTTTGCATCTGCCTTCAGGATAAGGAAGATGCATCCGTCATTACTTCAAGAGTTCGCTCCTTGTGACTGCTGAGCATTCCGCTGGAATACGGTCTGCAGGCTTCAGGAGCCGGCGAGTTTGAGTGAGTCAGTTAGCTGGAGAAGCATTTCAGACTTAAATCAACTCTGCGACACCACGCGACTGAGACAGAGGCTCTGGGATCTCAAATGAGCACTTGGCCATTACCTAGCACTGGCTGATGAGAAACATACGGAACCTTTCTCAGGTCCCATTGTGCCCTTTGTGAAAATTGGGGTGGAGGGGAGGGGGTGACTGGGTGATGGGCATCGAGGAGGGCACTGGATGGAACGAGCACTGGGTGTTACATTCAACTGATGAATCACTGAATTCTATCCCTGAAACTAATAATACACTATATGTTAACTAACTTGAATTTAAATAAACTCTAAAAAAAAAAGAGAGAGAGAGAGAAAGAGAGAAAAACTGGTAGATCGGGCAAGAGCAAAGTTTTGACTGACCGACTGGAAAAGCTGGAGAGTTACACAAGAAAAAAGACAGATGCTGAAGATCAGTAGACACTTGGAAAGTCAAAAGCCAATGAGCACTGGCTAAGAGAGAGAGTTTGGAAGTTTATAAAAGAGAGAAAAGAGAAAGAAATTTGGATATTTGGATTCGCTGCTGTGTTATGGAAAGGGAGGCTTCTGAGATGAGGAGAGACGTCTGAAAGGAAGTGTTGTCCTGTGGATGAATATTGTGTCCATCTGTGTGTGTTCGAAGACACTTAGGCAAAATTTAAACATTTTTTTCCATTAAAAACAATAAAGAAAATTGGGGAAGCTTTTATTTGAGAGACAACATGAACTCAGACCCTAGAGTTTGGCTGCTTTCACGTCTGTGGTGTTCAAGGCTCTGCCAGAGCACTCAGTACATGGAAGTGATGGTCGTTTGTCTAAGGCTTTTCTACTCTAGCTTCTCACACTTCCCCCAGATTAAGTTAGATTATTGCAAAGAAATGTACCAGCCCATATATTCTTTGTTTCTCGTGAGAGATCTGAATAAATGAATTAAATATGAATTCTGTATTGCAGATTCCTCATGGAAACCACTGGATAGGACTCAGAAAAATTTGTTTTTTCAAGACTACAGTTATGAAGTATTTTGATTTTTAATAAACAATCATCTTTTTTAAGTTCACCAGAAATCCTTCCTATAGATACATCATCAAGAAAAGTCTGTCCAGATGGCTTCCTGCTTTCTTCACTGGTGTTCAGCCAGGAAGCCAAATGCCGTTATAGGTGTTCATTAGCAGTAGACAGCATCCCTACAAACACATGTCTACAGTACTTTTTTTTGATTGGGTAGGGGTGTTTCATTTATTTGCCCCACTAAATATAAGCCACTCAATTCCTAAACACACACACACACACACACACACACTGCCTCTCATGTTTTGGGTGGAGTACTTTTGTGTCTATACATTATTTTCATTGTCTTTCAAAAAGAGTTGCAATGTTTCCAAGATGAACTCAGCAGTATGTCCACTTCAAGACAATAGATTTTTCTTTAACCCAGCTGTCTATATATAGGATAAATTATCATTTATCCTTCACTTTAAGAGAGAAGCAGTGAGTAGAAGGGACAGAGAGACAGCAGGAGAAATAAGCGTGATGGCCCTATCTATATTATACATAAGCAAGCAGGACATGGAACGTGGATGGTATTTTCTTTTTTAAAGATCTAAATCAGAAAGTAAAAAACACAAAACTTAAGTGTTGAAGGGTATTAATTTTTCAATATACCTCTGTGATTACCACTCCTACCAGTTTTAGAACATTTCTAGCACCCTAGAAAAAGCATTTGCCTGTAATTTTAAAAAGATGATTAAAACCACGGGGATAAACATTATTTGAGGTATTCCAACAAGCCCTACCACCAATCCTTCGATAGCTCAGTTGGTAGAGCGGAGGACTGTAGATGTCTGGCTGTGGTCATCCTTAGGTCGCTGGTTCGAATCCGGCTCGAAGGACTCACCCTTTTGACAGGTTTTCATTGACACTGTTCACGCGGGGGGGGGGGGGGGCGAGGGGGGACAAAAACAAAAAACCTGAACAGTTGGGAACATTGTCGTTTGTGCTCACAGACAAACTTGTAAGGTTGAAAATAATGATTAAAAATAAATAAATGATCCACAGGCACATACACGAGAAGCTGTGTCTTTGTAAGATCTGGTCTCCAGGGAGACTGACTTCTCATGGAGTTTAGGCAAGGGTCATGGGGCGAGTGGAGAACGGGAAGGACCTCTCGGCCCAAGGTTTTCATTTCATTTTGGAGGTCCCGTGGTCTTTCTGTTATGTTGATATTTAAGTGAATAAACACTTTATTAATGGCAGTTTCAAATACACACAAAGTAGAGAAAACAGCATCAATTACCAGCAGAGGCGTCACACCCGTACACTGGCATCCTCTATTCTCCCACGTGCCCCCTTCCTACCCCCGACCTTTTGAAAAAATACCAAGATGCGCTCTCGTCTCATCCATCGTCGCTCAGTGTTTTGAAGACATGAGGAATTCAACGCGGGCCCTCACTCCTCCAAAAAAGTTCACTTCCATAAAATTAACGAAACTGGTGTGAGAACTCGAGGAGGCTGGTTTCTTAGGCCTGTCGCCCACGCCACGGAAGAGCGAGGCGCCAGGTTCCGGCAGAACTATACTGGGAGGCTGCCTGGCGGGAGCTGTCCCCTCGGACGGGAGCCGTGGACCCCTGGCCCGGTTCCTTTGCACAGCGCCAGTTCAAGCAGGATAGGAAGTTCTGTCCCGCTGCAGCGAGGACGGATTTATACTCTCCTTACACTCGCCCGGGGCCCCTTCCAGAGAGCCGGCTGCACCGTCGGCCCGCAGCCCTGGCCGCTGGTTTGCAGGCGGCCCTGCGACAGGGGCGCGTGGGAGGAACCGCGGCTCCAAGAGCGCGCGGACGGCGCCCCCTGCCGGGCGGGCTCCGCTCTCGGTGGAGGGGCTGCGCGCCGCGCCCGCGGGATAAAGGCCCCAGCCGGGGCGCGAGGACAGCCCACCCCGCCGCCCCGCCGGGCGGGCAGCAGACACCAGCCCCGGGAGAGCAGGGTTGGGCGCGCCGCCCCGGGTCGCCTCAATCAGGGCCGTGTGTACACATGACAACAGGTGTTTACAGTATCAGTACGCGTCACGGGTCTACGCAAATCGCGCTTTGAAAACAAGAGAAGTAACTGTGGCCCATTAAAATTTTTTGGACATCTTAGTCACAAAATCAAACTGAAAGCTAATATTTCAAAGTAAACAAAAGCTTTTAAACTAAATGAGGTCACAAATGAAGTCTTCAAAATCTGAATTTCCAAAACTTGTATTTGCAAAGTTAAACTACATTATCAAAACCAGAAACACTCAGAACTCGAAGTTAAGTTTTGAAAAATAATTCAAACTTCAAAACTCAAGACGGCTTTAAAAACTGAGTTCAAGTCCACTTTAAAAGGGGAATCACCGGGTCCCTTGGATAAAATGCTGTTTTGGTCGCTGAGACACACAGAAACCTCTCCCAACTTCCCCAAGTTTTCTCTCACTTCCAGAAGAGCCCGCCTCCCGCGTTTTTCCCATCTCGCCGAGGCGTTCTCTAGCGCACGTTCACTTGGGGACCTACCTGCTCGGCTCCCACCGCCCAGCTCCGAGCCCCTCCACTTCGGCCATTCTGAGCCTCAATCCCGCCTTTCGGCTTCAAATCCCGCGGGGGACCCGGCCCCCACTTCCGCTCTCTCCACCCAATACGGTCCTTCCATTCATCTCCGCCCCTTCGGCCCCGCCCCCTTCCTGACGGCAGTCGCACGCGGTGTGCGGCAGACGGCGCGGCGCTTTACGGCTGCCGTGCTTCTCGTCTCCGCCGGCATGGAGGCGGAGGAGTTGGAGAAGGAAGATGCGGAGCAGGAGGCTCTGGAAGGGATAAATGAGAAACCAGAGGCGGTGGAGGAGCAGGAGGAATCCGAAGAGGCGGTTTGTGGCGCCAAGAAGAGGGTGGTGCCTGGTATTGTGTACTTGGGCCACCTCCCGCCCCGCTTTCGGCCTCTGCATGTACGGAACCTTCTCAGCGCGTATGGCGAGGTCGGGCGCGTCTTTTTCCAGCCGGAGGGTAAGTCTTTTTCGCAGGCTCTGGCTGTGCGGGGAGGAGGGTGGCGCTCGCCGGCGAATGGGCTCGCCTGTTCGGGCCCGAGGCTCCGGGGGGGGGGGGGGGGGGGGGCAGGGGACTCGAGGCAGGCGCCCGGCCCCTTTGGGGACGCCGGGGTTGGGTGTGGGTAGCTCAGTAAGCACAGATGAGTCTACTCCGTACACCCTCCTTTCCTGAACCGATTTTACCGGCTTGTTAAATGAGTACACACTGAATAAAAATCTGAGAGGCGTTTTCATAAAACCGAATCCATCCCCTTTGTCATCGGGACCCAAGTCTAGCGACAGTGTATGATCACCTGACCCCAGCTTCCCTACAGGCACTAATTGAATTGGGATTGGGGGCGTGTGCATGTGCAGAGCAGATCTGATGCAGGAGTTGAAGTCTGAGGAAAAGAATGAGTTAGACGTAGGGAACGGGTGTACAGGGAAAGGATGGACCTTGGAGTTCTCTTCCGGACAAGGACCTCGAGGTGGGATCCTGGCCCCGCGGACTAGTGGGATGTGAAGTTGATTGTGTGCCACGCCGGCTTCCTAAAACACTGCTGTGTTTTTGGCACAGACGGGTTCGTGAGGCGCAAGAAGAAGGCAGCGGCAGCCTCGACAGCGGGAGGCAAAAAGCGGTCCAGGTACAGCAAGGACTACACCGAGGGCTGGGTGGAGTTCCGGGACAAGCGAGTAGCCAAGCGCGTGGCGGCTAGCCTTCACAACACGCCCATGGGGGCCCGAAAGCGCAGCCCCTTCCGTTATGACCTGTGGAACCTCAAGGTGAGGGGGTAAGCTTCTCTGTCGCATCCCATCCTCCCGCCTTCCCAGCCCCAGCCGGGCATCTCATTTCCTTTTGTTGACCCCACTCTCTTTCATCTCCTCTCGGTTCCTGACATGTCCTACCCAGATCTTCCCATGTTTTCCTGTCCACAGTACCTGCACCGTTTCACGTGGTCCCACCTCAGCGAACATCTCGCCTTTGAGCGCCAGGTGCGCAGGCAGCGCCTGCGGGCCGAGGTTGCCCAGGCCAAGCGTGAGACTGACTTCTATCTTCGAAGTGTGGAACGGGGACAGCGCTTCCTTGCTGCTGAAGGGGACTCTGCCCGCCCGAATGGCACCTGGACCTTTGCCCAGCGTCCTACTGAGCAAGAGCTGAGAGCCCGGAAGGCAGCTCGGCCAGGGGGACGAGAGCGGGCTCGCCTGGCAAATGCCCAGGACCGGGCTCGCTCCAACCGAGGGCTGCTTGCCAAGATCTTTGGAGCTCCACCGCCCTCAGAGAGCATGGAGAAGCCCTGAGTAGCCAGGGACTCTTGAAGAGCAGAGAGACCCTTTCCATCTCCTAGCCCTGCTTCCTGTCTACCTGGTAACCACCACTGACAGTGATTGTATTATCTTTCGAAGACCAGGAGTCCGGTGGGTGCTTAGGCATAGATGTCTTATGGGGCTCTGGTCCCCCCCCCAACTCCTGTTGCCTGGCTGAGGCAACTAATTCATACTAGCAAGAGTATGACTACTGCAGGATGCCAGTTTTGCTTGATTCTTGACTGTCTACTTCCTGCCCAGTGAGATCCTCTAAAAATCCCACTTTCTGGGCTGAGGAAGAGCCTTTACTTCAAGCTAGAACGATAAGGCCTACTCCAGGCAGCTGTTCCACCAACTATAGATGAAGGGAAGCTGCAACATCCTTTTTATTTGAGAAGATTAACAGAGCCTGGGGGTAATGGGGTGGGACTGGATTGGGAGCCACCTTCCAAGTAAATGTATAGAAAAGAAGAAATACATATGTATATTTATATGCCTTTGTAGTTTACCGGGGTGGGGGGGGTTACAAATTCTGACTTCTATCTTGTCATGTCCCGTTCATTCCCCTTAACTTCATCTCCTGGTCTCATAGCCACCATTCCTCCCCGACCGTCCCAATTCAGCCTGGACCCTTTTCTATCTATCAGATTAACTTTTTAGCCCATTTTATCAGTTATCTAGTTCAGCCTTTACTAAGTCACTATATGAGGACATAGGGATAGTAGGTAATAATAACAGATAGCCCTTGGCTTCAAGAGTTGCCACTAGAAAGAGACATTAAAGAAATAAATGTACAGATGGGGCGCCTGGGTGGCTCAGTGGGTTAAAGCCTCTGCCTTCGGCTCAGGTCATGATCAGGGTCCTGGGATCAAGCCCCGCAGGGAGCCTGCTTCCTGCTCTCTCTCTGCCTGCCTCTCTGCCTGCTTGTGATCTCTGTCAAATAAATAAAATCTTAAAAAAAAAATTTAATGTACAGAGGTACTGCAGGCATCACGGTAAATGTATCTAATGGGGAAAGTAGGGGCCCTGGGAGGGTATGGTTGACTCTCCAGGAAGGTAAGCAGTGCTAAATATGCAGCTGATTCCCGATCACACTCTTCAGAGATGGGTCCGTTTTCACCAGGCTTTCCAGATCATTCCTGAAAAGTGAACAGAAGTCTGACTGAACCTGGTGTAGTCCTGTTGGAAACAAAGGGTGGTGGGTGAAGTGTTGGGTTCAAATCACTGTAAAGGTAGACAAAGCCTGGGAGGTAGTTGGGCACAAATGATGCTCCACAGATACACTTCTGGGAATTAGGGCTCAGATGAGGGAGGGTTCACAAGCAACGTGCAGAGCAGGCCTGGAGGCCACGAAGAATCTATGTAAGCCACTAAGAGAAACTGAAAACAAGTGTCACAGTAAATGAAAATAAGTTCAATAAATAAATAAATGCATAAATTAAAATTGGTCAGGGGTTCCTGGCTGGCTCAGTTGGTGGAACTTAACTCTTGATCTTGAGGTTGTGAGTTTGCCCCATGCTGGGTGTAGAAATTACATAAAAAATGTTAGAAAAGGGACACTGGGTGGCTCAGTTGGTTAAAAGTCTGTCTTCTGCACAGGTCATCCCAGGGTCCTGGGATCAATCCCCACATTGGGCTCCTTGCTCTACCAGGAGTCTGCTCCCTCTGCCTCTCCTCCTGCTCATGCTCTCTTAAAATTTTTAAAAAACTGGCCAATATCTAGTTCATTAAACATAGGAAGTAGTGGAGTGATTATAATAATTTGGGCTTTGCTTGTGCTGTTTTTTTCCCCCAATGTCCTCAATACTTACTGATTCGTTCTTTGGGTGAAGTGAATTAATCCACTTATTTGGCTCTAAAATAAAATCTTGGTCATGTTAAGATTTTAATTTGGTAGGTGCACTTAAATTGGGAGAATAAAAATGACCAGTAAAAAAATGATGGTTACTTGGTGTAATATTTCCCATAGTGCCTATACCTCTCCTGCCCATCAAAAAAGTGTAATTTTATACCCTCAGTCTTAGGAACTCCATACCCTTGTTTCTGTGTTCATTTCTTGTGAGCTTCATGTGGATTGTTTCCTCCGGTCATGATGTCTTCCAAGTAAGCCAGAAAAATCCAATGTTGGAATTTGATAAGCTATTCACATACTCAGAATTCTAAGTTCCCATTTCCCCTTTTGCTAGATAAAGAGAATATTAAGATTAAGAAGCTTCTTATCCCTTAGGTTGCTAACAACTTCTAAAGTAAATTACATAATAGGGCTTAATTTTTTGAATGAAATAAACTTGTTGGGGTGGCATTAGGTCAGCATCAATCTATTCGAGGTCAGCATCACAGGCTCCTATTCAATAGTTCTGCACAAAGCTCATCTCCGCAGCCTGGTAACGGGTAAATCAAAGGTGGAGTGAGAAATGAAAATAAGAATGGCTGGAAGAAAATGAATTTCCCAAGAACTGTCAGCCCGATTCCTTGGAGACAGCCTTTTGAGGGCAGGAAAACACCTTTTTTACACTTAAAATGTTATTCCTCTTTGAAATGTTGCCATGAGTGACCCTGACATGGGTCAGTTTTAGTTGTACAAGTATAATAATTGTATACCTTTCCAGAAGTGAACTTGCAGAGTAATTTTGGTAGATAATGTCAAAATGCCTCTTATGCAAAGTGTAAGCAAACACTTTTGGGATTCCCCTTATAAGCAAGGAAACAGGTGATTTAGAAAAATACCAGTCGCTGGAAACCAGCTATCCCAGACAGAAGCCTCCAGCACTCTTCGCAATCTCTTACGGACGTCCTCAGGGTCCGACTCGGGGAGAGGGTGGGCCAGCTCCGTGGGGTGGGCAAGCTTTGCGCGGCGTTGGCCAAGTGGCCGCTGCTGCCCTTGGCGCTGTGCACGCTGCGGGGCGGACCAGCGCAGGTGAGGGAGAGGGAACCTGGAAACAAACCGAGAATTAGGTACAAAATGACGGGGTTGGGCTCATGTCTGATGGCGTACTGAAGGCATTCGGTACATTTTTAATCACGGAACAAGAGAAAATTACGCCATCCTAAAGATGATCTGGATAAGTATGTTAGCTAGATCTTCATTTAACTTGTGAGAATGGTCAGAAACAAAACAATACCGTCCGACAAACTTAGGAAGGAAAACAGTGTCCTTAGAGAGGACCGTCCCTGGGTGGGCTCGAACCACCAACCTTTCGGTTAACAGCCGAACGCGCTAACCGATTGCGCCACAGAGACCAAGTTGAAAGCGCTTCTCTTGGCAAACAGGATCTTTTCATTTTTCCAGTCTGACCTGTGAGATGGACTTTACAAATAGTTTTCGTTGGGTATATGTATTGAAGAAATGTCCCCTCGTGATTTTTGTTGTTCTTATTCTTGTTTTCAAATAATATAGATATTATTAAGAGAGGAACCTTGGAATGTAGATTGGGTGGGAAGCAGGGTGGGGACTGCTGTTTACCCAAATACATGTGAATATAATAATTTAAAAAAGGACATCTGGCCAGAATTTATTTTCAGTCCAAAAAGAGTTTTTACTGACGCTTCAGTTGGTAGAACAGCCCCCATAAGAATTCTGTATAGATGAACAGACATTAAATGGGAAAGATACCAGGAAGAGCAATGAAGGAAATACAAACCATTTAGGGGAAAATCTAGAGGATCATCAATGCATCCTTAAATTATCAGGTAAAAGTGTGCTTCCTGGGAAATAGGATATTCTCATGTACCAAAGTAGCAGCGCAGAACTATCTTGCTAATTGCAAAGCGAAAAACAAATCTTTACAAAGGAGAAACTTATGTCTCCACTGAAACTAGGGATCAAATTTGGCATCATTAACAGTGGGAGAAATTAACATTTTGTGCTTCCTGATGAAGTCACAGGAAGTCCACAGCACACGATATTTTGTCAAAAAGGATTAACTTGGATGTAATTTGCACTGTTAGACAACTTCTAGCCTTGTTGCTTCATTTAGCTATTGCTGTATAACAAGATACTAAAAAATGTTAGTGGCTGTTTGATGGTTCTTCCAGAGAAGCAGAACATACATGGTAAATCTCCTTCTCTCATCTCTCTACCTCAGTCCCTCTCTATAGACATCTCCCCCCTTCTGTCTCTATGTATCGATCAATCCATCTCATCACTTACTGATCTAACTGGCTTATATGTAGAGTGGGCCAGCAAGCTGGAAACTCAGGCAGGATATCTATGTCACAGTCATGAGAGAGAATTCCTTCATCAGGAAGAAAAGGTGTGAAACATTAAGAATTTAAAACGTTGGTTGAGTAAAATGACATCTTGGAGATTTCAAAGTAAAAAATCCACTTACGCGTCCTTGGCATAAACTTGAGTATTTTGGAATACAGGGTACGTGGAGAGGTCTGGAAGGTAGTGCAAAATAGACATGAATATGTCCTAGAAAGAGACAGCACCAGCTGGGAGCAGGGGTAGAGGCGAGTGATCAGAAATATTATAATGTAATGTAACTTTCTTTGCTAGGAGAATAATAAGTAGCCAAATAATGTGCTATTTTGTCTTAGATAAAACCTAGACTTGGAGAGGTTGAGTGACATGCCCAGGGTAACACACTGTTGGATTTCATCATGAATGAAGTCCCAAAGCTGAGCTCTGAACTGTTAAGCTCTAGTATATTTCGTACTACATCTTGACAGTGAGGAGTACTGATCTAGGGAGAGTTTCTGATCTAGGGTAAAGAGAATAGTGTCGTGTAGGTTAACATACTGGCTAGTTTCTAGCCATACTTCAGGATAACAGATCTGAGGAATGGCAAGCTGAAACACCGAGTCTCTTCCCTTAAAATGTGCTTTAGAAATATCTGATTATTCTGACCACACCAGAGAGAAGCCAGTTAAGTTCTTGTGATACGTCAGCACTATTAACAGTCAAAAAAAAGGCAACGGCATTCCTAAGGGGAAAGGAATTTTGGATCAATGAGATCAGATGTCTGTAATTCTCCATCATCAGATCCCAGCATAAACCTTTCTGTTCAGAAGCCAGTGGAACCTTGGTGAATTCTACAGCCACATTCTTGAATGTCACTGTTTCCTGAAAAATCAATCAAATCCAGAAATGCCTCACTGAGGGGTTACAAGCCCAGAAGTGAATGGAATGTAGAACCAAACAATGCAAAGCAAGATATAGTTATGACAGAATAAAATATTCTCAGTCAAGAAAGCCAAGTCTATTCATTCTTACTTTGTGTCTAATACCGTGTTTGAGTCCGTGTGAAGTACAAAAACAAAGAATACCAGTCCACAAGCAACAGGAAATTGTTCATGTGAAATAACTTCAAAATCATAAAGCACATGAAGAAATCGTGAACTTCTCTGCTACAGAGAAAAGGTACTGAGGGCATTCCAGGAAGGGTATACAGAGAGCGAGGGAAAGAGTTCACTTAACAGTTCTCCTCTCCAGATGGACAGTTCAAGCAGCTAGAGAGTCTCTAAAGCGTAGGGGTGTCAAGGCCCAACTCACTGGAATTCGGATTTAAATTGTCGAACGAAGGGCCAAACATCAGTGTGTGTGTGTGTGTGTGTGTGTGTGTGTGTGTTTTAGAAGCATGCTAGGTAATGCCAATGAGAAGTCACTGTTGAGAATCCTGCTTTTAAAGAAAAAAAAAAGCAGGACTCAAGTCGTACTAGATTCACTGGTGAGCTCGTTTGCTCAAACCAAACCAGAGACCACAGTGGCAGAGGGAACAAAACATCAACCACAGGCTCAGGTACCGATGCTGATTCTTTGTTCCATTATTTATTGGCTGTGTGAATTCTCTTTGCAACTCTTTTTTTGTTTTTTGTTTTTTTTAAAGATTTTATTTATTTATTTGACCTTGAGAGAGAGGTCCCAAGTAGGCAGAGAGAGAGGAGGAAGCAGGCTCCCCGCTGAGCAGAGAGCCCGATGTGGGGCTTGATGTGGGGCTTGATGTGGGGCTCGATGTGGGGCACGATGTGGGACTCAATGTGGGGCTCAGTCCCAGGACCCTGGGATCGTGACCTGAGCCAAAGGTAGAGACTTTAACCCACTGAGCCACCCAGGCTCCCTTTAACTTTATTTATTTGAGAGAGAGAGAGAGCACGAGTTGGGGTGGGGAGTGGCAGAGGCAGGGGGAGAAGCAGACTCCCCACTCAGCAGGGAGTCCAACAGGGGGCTGGATCCCAGGATCCCAGGATCCCGACCTCAGCCAAGGGCAGATGCTTCACTGACTGAGCTCCCAGGGGCCCCTGCATCTCTTAGGAACAGCTCTTTCTGAATGTTCTCCCCCAGGCCTTTGGTTACTTCTCTGTTTTGACTGATGGTATATGGATGAGAACATATTCTTTACATCCATTCCAAATCAAATCTTCCTCAGGAGTACAACTGTCTTACAGCTTCCCCAAACAAACCATCTCGGCATTTTCCAGGAACTTCCTTCCTACTCTGTATCTCCACTTTTTTCATCGAGTCACACTTCTTTCTCAGAACCCCTGTTAGGGTACAGGGAATGGGGCGGGTCGTTCACCATCCTCCCCCCTCTGGCTCACCCCTATGTTTTTCTCAGGAACTTTGGTCTCCTTTCTGGCTCTCATGCATGATACACCCATCCCTAGCACCACACCGCTGATCACGTCTCCCACTTTGCGTGTGGCACCCTAAACTCGTTCCCATGATTCAAGACCCACTGCAAACTCCATGTGCGATAGGGAGCTTTCCCTGCCTTCTCCAGCCTCTCCCTTCCCAAAACTCCTTTAACACCTACCTTGCCCATTTAATCACACGCTTACATATACGTATAAATATGTATGTATAAGCGCACGTGGATGTGTGTGTACACAGAGACCCAAATGCTTCTGTAATGCTCGTGCAAGGGGACGAGGGCTTGATCCGATGCACACTTTCTAACTGCCGGCAGGGCCAAGAACAGAGCTGTGCGTGTGACTAGCTCAGACGATAGACGGCCGCGTGTAGGAGAAGGACAGTGAGAGGAAGACACCAGAAGAGTGGTTGGCGTTCCTTTCAGACACTGCCTCTACCACAAAGTATTATATCTAGTTATCTACCAAAAAATAGAGCTCAAGTTCCAGTGCAGGAACTTGATCAGTCATTGGTTGATTGGCTAGTTATTGGCTAGTCACTACAGTGCCAGAATCGAGGAAGAATACCAATGTTTAGGAGCTGAAAATAATAAAAAAATCAAGGAACAGATAAATCTACTTATCCCAACTTACCTGGTCCTGGCTATCATAACAGTATTCTTCTTCAAAAGCTAGAGCAATTCTAAGGCGTTAGTGTCCCAGTAGCACAGGGCTAAGGGAAGAAGAAAGGCATGACATAGCCTTTCTATGACATTTCTATGACATTTCTATGACAAAGACAGCCTTCCCTGCTGAAACTTCCAGCCTTCAAGCCAGAAATGTACTCATTTGCTTGATACATATTTACTGAATGTCCTTCACATGCCCTGGGCTCAGGCGACACCATGACGCATGAGCACTTTCCCAGACTTCAAGGATCTTATGGTCTAGAACAAAAACTACAAGAACTTGGGTGAGGAGAGATCTGGGGTTGATGTAATACGTGAGGTTCACACACACAGTATGGGCGTGTGGACTGATATGGGGAGATATATGTATATATATATATATTTTAAACTAAGCCATATACAGGACCAGTAAAGCTTGGTGAGTATGGAATTGGCTCAAGGCGGCCAGTCCTACCCTACACCTCCCCACTTTCCATCTCCCACAGCTCACACTTTTGTCCCAAAGTCTTTAGAGCTGTCTTCTCATGGTCCCTTGTGTACTATCACTTCTGCTTTTTTCCCCAAAAGGATGGATGCCAAAGTTCTCTAACTCTGGAAGCCGCAGGGTCTGTTTCTGCTTGTGCATTTCTGCTTTCTTTCCTGAGTCTCAATCTGTCTGGAGCAAACCGCTAAGTCTGTCCAGGACCATAGCAAAAGCATTAAACCCACTGGTAGATGTGGTAACTGAGACGTTCTGTTTCAGAATATTCCAGCTAGGCCGTGGGGCAGGGCTGGGTCGATGCTGTAAACTTCGGGGAAACAAAGTGAAGAAATCACAGAAGGTGAGGGGTAATGTATGTTAGGTACCAAGTGATTTAATTCCATTCATTTTACTGAAGGTAGGGACCAAAAATGTCTTCCTCCCTGTCATGCAGCTTCTAAGTAGAAGAGCGAGTGTGACCTACCTGACTCCCTGATTCAATTCCAGTATTCCTTGCATGACATGCCACGTTTCCAGAGTTGCTCCCCGAAGTCAGGCTACATGAGCATTAGGACTGTTTGCTGTGTTTACCCCAACCTCCTATCATAAGGGAGGAGAACGATCTGTTCGCTATTTCTGCAGCATCTAGAGTAATGTCCGGCACTCAGTAAATATTTGTGAAATGAAAGAAAAGTTCTATCACCGTGATAGGTCACATTCAATCTGGCTAAAGCCCTGCACTTGAGGCAAACCCCTAATAAGATATTTTTAGGCCGAACCACTGCCTGCTCCTTTTTTCAAATGGGTGCTTGGCTCATTTCGGAAGGTTCGCTACTACCAGTCTTCTAAGGGAGGCTCCTTTCCCTGAAGCTGTTTAATTCCTAATTAACGTTACTAATACTTTACTTCAATACTTTACCTCCTAAACTCTCTAGTAGGATAGTGGATGATGTGTGCAGCGAATTTCCACATGGAAACCTCACAAGACATGTATTAGACAAACTACCCACTTCAAGCTCTAAGTTCAGCTGTCTGGAGCAGAGGGGCTGAGAGGCTCTGGCCCTCCCGTGGGAACTTCGACCGAGGTTCTGTCTCTAAGAGGTGGAGCTCCCAGAAGGGATTTTTTAAACCACGGGTTCAGTTGGATGATGCCTCCCTCCTCTGAGTTCTGCTTGGGGACAGTCTGTATCACAATTAAGTTCTTCATTGGTATCTTATTTTAACAGCATTTTGTGTATAAGTTTTACCTCCCCAATAAAAGTAAACTGTGTAATTCTTGAACATTGAGGAAAACTAAGCACGGAAATAGGAGAAGAACATGAGAGACACAGCACTAGAGAATCCTCTTAGGAACGTTTACTAATTTAACAGCCCCCCGTCCCCCTTTTTAAAGGACAATCTAGGGATGCCTGGCTGGCTCAGCCAGCAGAGGGTGCCTGGGTTATGAGTTTCAGCTCCACAGTGGGTGCAGAGATTAAGAAAAAATTAAAAAATAAATAAATAAATAAACAAAAAAAGGAGGATCTAGTTATCAGCTTAATTTCATAGGCAAAAACATAAGAATGTTACTACATCAAGGCACTAGAAGCTACATGAAGAACTGTTTTTCAAGTAATGGATTAAAAGGTAAAAACAACCCAAATACCCACCAGCAGATGAGTGGATAAACAGAATGTGGTATATCCATACAACAGAACAGTAGTCACCCTTACAGCAAAATTCTGATACGTGCTGCACAGGGATGGACCTTGAAGACATTGTGCCAAGTGCAATAAGCCAGACAAAAAAGGATAAATATTGAATGATTCCACTCATCTAAGGTACCTATACTAGGCAAACTCAGACAGAAAGGAAGATAAAGGTTTCCAGGGATTGGGGAAAAAGGAAATGAGAAGTTACTGTTTGATGGGGTTAGAGTTTCTGTTTGGGACGATGAAAAAGTTCTGGAAATTGATAGTGATGATGTTGTACAACATTGGGAATGTACTTAATGCTATTCATACACTTACAAATGGTTAAAATGGTAAATTTTATGTTATATTTTATCATGATTTTTAAGAAAAATGGATCTTGCATTTTCAATTTCGAAAACATGTTCACTATTAGATATTTGGGGAATAAACCTATAAACCAACAAAGAGAATCACTGTTATCATTTTAATGTGTATATTCCCAATGTTTTCCTTCTCTCTGTCTGTATATTTTAAAATGGAGTCATATAGGGGTGCCTGGGTGGCTCAGTGGTTTAAAGCCTCTGCCTTCGGCTCAGGTCATGATCCCAGGGTCATGGGATTGAGCCCCACGTCGGGCTCCCTGCTCAGCAGTGAGCCTGTCTCTGCCTACTTGTGATCTCTGCCAAATAAATAAATAAAATCTTTTAAAAAAATAAATAAAATAAAATGGAGTCATATAGTACATATCATTGTTATGACCTGCCTTTCAGTTTTAACAATGTATCATGTAGACCCCTTAGTGTTAGACATGCACTTTTTATGAATAACTGAGACAAGTACCCTTGTCTGTGTATTTTGTCACACTGCTTATTGCTTCCTACTGGTAAATTTCTTAAAATAATTTAAGATCAAATCCACGAGAATTTGAGGGTTGAGGAAAAGTAAGGGATAAATTCCTTGGACATCCAGGGTAGATAAAACTCTAGCAAAGACAGAATAAAAATGATGAACAACTAAGAAAAGATGTTGGGTTTTAAATACCATGATCTATCATATCAACAGTGTCCCATGCTTTATGGTATGGCTATGCGCCATGCTTTGGCCAACTCCAGTAAAATAGTTGTATTTTAAATGTTCTGTTCAGACTATTTTTTTCCTGAATTTTAACATTTAAATAATGAAATGATACAAAATATATAAATTAGAAAATGCAGATGTCCTCTATTTGTAATTCATAAAAATACTACTACAGAATACTATTATATTCTTCTACAATATTAGTTTTCTTTGCATTTTACAAACATACCATTTTTTACAATAATGTACATATTACTTTGTTACTCTTTACACAAATATATTTTGGGTATTTCACCAAATGGTATCACCTTAGTTTATTTAAAGAGAATATTTAACTTAGCATTTAAATTATTTCCAATTTTTTGCTATTTCATAAGCAATTTATATGATAAATATCCACATAGCTATAGAGACACAGATTTTTATCAGTATATTTATGGAAACATTCTTAAAGTGAAATTACTGGGTTAAAGAATATATACATTAAATATGAAAGCTACTATTCTCCTAGTTCCCAACCATTTCAGGCATTAAGTTTGTTACTCCAATAAGATTGTATATAAGTATATAAATATTTCATATTTATACTCATACTAGTAATGTATAAGAGTGTCAGTCTGTTCGTAGTCTGGGAAGCTTATAAACAGCAGAAATTTATTTCTTACAATCTGGAGTCTTGGAAGTCCAAGATCAGGGTGCCAACATGGTAGAACTCTGGGGAAGGCCCTTTTCCTGGTTCTGTTTAAAGCGACAGTCTTCTTGTTGTGTTCTCACATGGCCGAAGGGGCAAGAAGGCTCTAGAGTCTTTAATATAAGGACACTAGTCACCTCCCAAAGGCCATACCTCCAAATGCCATCATATTGGGGACTTGGTTTGAAACCCGAAGAATTCTGGGGAGATGCAAACACTCAATCTACAGCAGAATGTCAATTTTTCCTAACTGCCACCAGCGTGGCTATAACGGTTTTTTTTTTTTTAAAGATTTTATTTATTTATTTGACAGAGATCACAGGTAGGCAGAGAAGCAGGCAGAGAGAGAGAGGAGGAAGCAGGCTCCCTGCTGAGCAGAGAGCCCGATGCGGGGCTCGATTCCAGGACCCTGAGATCATGACCTGAGCTGAAGGCAGAGGCTTTAACCCACTGAGCCACCCAGGCACCCCGGCACCCCGGCTATTACAGTTTTTAAAAATCTTCGCTAATATGAAGAATTAGCAAAAGAGTTGGATAATTCAAAATAACCAAAGTATTTTATATTATTTTGAATATTAATATGACCCACTTTTCAAGTGTATATTGGCCAACTGTACTCCCTCAGTGAACTACCTGCTCACATCTTATCCCATTTTTTTTAAGTAATTGATTTATAGATGTTCTTCTATAGCATGAGTAAGTACCATTGTCTATGACATATGGTAAGCATACTTCCTTTACCTGCCTGATGGTGTAAGTAGGTAACATAAGTTTTTTTCTTTTTAAGATTTTATTTATTTATTTGACAGACAGAGATCACAATTAGGCAGAAAGACAGGCAGAGAGAGAGGGGGAAGCAGGCTCCCCGCTGAGCAGAGAGCCCGATGCGGGGCTCAATCCCAGGACCCTGGGATCATGACCTGAGCCGAAGGCAGAGGCTTTAGCCCGCTGAGCCCCCCAGGCGCGCCGGTAACATAAGTTTTTAGTTTTTATACTGTCTGACACTGATAGGCCTATGAAGAAAGGCCTTCACAACAAAGGATTTTTTTTTTAATTACCCTAAATCCCTAAAGTTTATTTTGGCACAACCATGATCTTATATTTTACATTAAGAAAATACTTAATTTTTCCAGTTAAACCTCTCCAGACTGTTTTTAGATTTGGTATGCTAGGAATTTAATGCTATTTCCCCCAAAATAAACTATCCTTTCTCTATGATTTAAATACCAGTTTGAAAATAAATCACTTCCTATATAAATCACTGATGTGTTTCCGGACTTCGTAGTCTACAGCCTTTGGAGGAAAAAATAACCCTTGCTCTCTTGTAAGAACAGCAGTAAAATTTTCTGAGTAGACAGAGAAGCAAGTTAGGAAACCTATGAAGAGCAGCTCTGGGTGCTTATTTCTTGAGACACATACGTCTCTTTCAAGATTCGTTTTTGTTGCTCTGGGATTTTCCTTCTTTATGTCTTCTCTTTAGTTCCTGTAGAAGCTGGAGGTTCAGACCTAAAGAAGCAAGCTCCCTTCAGCTTTCTCTCTAACTCTGAGGCTTACCGGTAACCCCCAGACAGGAGACAAACAACAGGTTAAAAGAAGAGACCTCCTCTCCCAGGACTGACACACCCCCACTAGTGCCCAAACACAGTCCTGATGTGATCTCTGAAGATGACAGATACTCAAATAAACTCAAATAGAAACATTAAGTTCCACATATGCCTCTGACATAAAATGAAACCTGCCAGAATCCAGCCTTGAAGCACAGCAGAGAAGGGGACTTGCTCTAGTCCTGATTCCATCATATGAACCTTGAAACTGTCTTTAAGAACTTTCATTTCCTCGCCATCTGAGAAATAGGGATAATCACTGTGATCCTGCCTTAAGTCACAGAGTTCCCGGGCGCACTAAATGAGACAATATATTATAAAAAGCATAGAAGATGTAATTTACTAGGCAAATATAAGGAATCACTGTAAAATACCAACAACAGGCTTCTAAAGCTTGAGGTGGCCTTAAGTACTATACAGCAGTACCATCTCATAGAAGTACAATGCAAGCCTCTGGGGCACCTGGCTAGCTCAGTCAGTTGAGCGTCCCTCTCTTGATTTCAGCTCAAGTCTTGATCTCATGGTCCTGAGTTCCGGCTGGTGTTGGGCTCCATGCTAGACACAGAGCCAACTTAAGAACTTACAAAAAAAAAAAAAAAAAAAAGAAATATAATGCAAGCCTCATATGCAATTTTAAATTTTTTTAGTAACCACATGAAAAGAAAAATTGAGACAGGTGAAATTTGAGTAACATATTTAACACAATATATCCCAAATATTATCATGTTAATATGCAGTTGATATAAATTAAGGAGATTTTACATTCTTTTCCAGTGTGTATCTCAATTTAGACTAAAATTTTAAGTGTTCAGTAGCCATGTGTGGACAACTACCTTAATAGTGCAAATATGTGGTCTAATTTTATAGAGTGGAAAACTGAGGTTCAGAGGTATTAAGGGATTTTCTTCAAGGTCATCTGATTTTATTATGGTAGAGTTTGGTTTAGAGTTCCAGCCCTTTGACCTACCTGTACTTCATTTTTGCACTTAGTGTGGTGGGGATTAAATTTTTTTTTCTCCCAAGTTTTATCTGCCTAACCTAACACCGTTTCCTGAGTGAATGAATCATCCTTTCTGCACCAAGTTAAAACAGTGCTCTTAAATACAGTAAATCCCTATATATAAAGTGCAGATCTGTTTCTGGACGTTGAATTTTGTTCTACCATCTTTGGAGGAAAAGGATCTCTTGGGTGTGTGTAGTGAGTATCTGCCAGTGGTTTTCCATAGAATTTACAACGACAAAACAAGGCATAACATTTTTAAAGTTTATATACGAACACATAACCCTGTAAAAGCACATTTCATATATGCGGTTCTCATTACAGAGCTGCTGCCAGCTCGGGAGGCCTCCATTCCCCGGGACACAGGTGCAGACACACACAGGAACCCACGCACACATAACTCAGCCCAAGACGCAGATTCAGGGTGTAGGCGTGGAGGTGCCGGGGGAAGGCCAGCGCGAAAGGACGAGACAGAAATCCGAGCCACCAGTCCCGGACTGCAGCGACAACAAGGAGCCTGTAATTCAACCGCCACAGAACCTCCGAGGGCGGACGGCATGTCCTCCTTTAAGAAGCGCAGCGGCGGGGACGCGAAGTAGGGGCGCCAGGCACGCTCGAGGGCGTGGGGCGTGGCTGGAGGGCGCAGGGGCGTGGCTGTAGGCCGTGGGGCGTGGCTAGAGGGCGAGGTGTGGTCCCGGCGCAGAGCGCGGCTGAAGGGTGCGGGGCGGGGCTGGAGGGGCGTGGGGCGTGGCTAGAGGGCGCTGAGCGCGGTTGGAGGGCGTGGGGCTAGGAAAACAATGTCTGGCAGATGCGGGGGGGGGGAAAAGCCGGTTATGGTGGGTTGCTGAAGACAGTAAAAGAGGCAAGCAGCTGAGCTGCGAAGTGCACATCTTCTTGCATTTTGGTCCAAAGATGAGTGATTTTGCAGCTAAAGTAGAAAATTGAGAGAAGGCAGACTGTAGCATGATATGAAATGAACCCTTAGAAATGGAAGCAGTATAGATTTTAAGCTGGTAAATTCTGGAAGGGGAAAAACTAGCAAATTAGGGACAACCTAAATTTTTTTTACACAGGGAACAATATGTATATCCATACATATTGAACACATGAGTTAAAATCTCAATGAAGGAAGTGAATTTTAATTCTACAGACAAGACAAATGGAAGAAGTTTCCAGACATTGTAGAATGTGCTTGGCATGTTAAAGGAATCAGGACATTATTCCTCTGGGAGAAGAAAGGCAGGATAGATAAAAATATTCGTTTGGAAGTGGTCAGGAGGTCTCTGTGAGATTTTTTTTTCAGGGTAGGTGATCCTGGGGCGCTGAGGGTTAAAGAAGGAGAGCTCCGAGTGTGGTTTTGGGACAACGGTGGAAGTGACAAGCAGCGAGTGTTCCATTTAACTCCCTTATCAGTGCCCTTCCCAGTCAGAAACAATTGGTCTGGTTTAAACTGACCTTGTAGACCCTGAGTCCCCGCGGCTCAACAGACTGCCCCCACGTCTCCCAAAGCAGCTCCAATGTCCTCCACCTGCGAGACTGAGGCCCCCCATTTAGAAGAGGAGCTGGATTCAGTGAGGAAGGTCCACTTAGAATTTCACACAAAAGACTTCTTGTTTTCAGGTATACTAACGCAACAGTCTGAGCCAGGAATTAAAGTATAGGAGGGGAGCAGAGATCTTGAAAACCGGCACAAAAGATAAGGAACAGGAGCTACTCCGGGAGTCCTCCCTTTTCCGCAATAGACTCCAAGCACCACTTCTTTTTTTTTTTTTTTTCTTTTAAGATTTTATTTATTTATTCAACAGAGATTACAAATAGGCAAGAGAGGCAGGCAGGGAGAGAGGAGGAAGCAGGCTCTCCGTGGAGCAGTGAGATCATGACCTGAACCGAAAGCAGAGGCTTTAACCCCCTGAGCCACCCGGGCGCCCCTCCAAGCACCACTTCTTCTGATGAATCCGTCACAAGCGATAGCAGAGCCCCTACTGCTATTTCGTCCGCCAGATGGAAGAAGGATTTCCTCTGCAAAGTTAACGGCCTTCAGCTTCTGGCAGCCCTTTCTGAAGGCCAGATCTCTGCTTGGGTCAAGTGATGACACAGCTCGTGTGGGGGATGAGACAAGCAAGCTTCAATTTCATTACAGGCTTTTTTGGTTTTGCTCAAGGAGTGAGGTACTTTCAGGAAACAGCCGTGGCATATGTGGGCCGGGATGCCCCTTGGCTTTTCTACTTCCTCAGAGACACCACTTCTCTTTCAATATGTGTAAGGGCTGTGAGTATTTTCCCCAGGGATGTCTCTCACCACAGCCCACATAAACGTGGGGATGGAGCCTGGCCGTCAGCCCGGGGAGAGAAGCATGAAGGCTGCAGGCCTTGTTCCAGGCGCACCAGTCTACCCGAAGGGCAGAAGGAAAACAAAACCAAGTTGTGCCATTTTCCATTCCTTCTTTTCATCCCTCCTCTTCTGATACATTTCTCTTAAAGCCACTTAAAACCCAGTGACCTCAGGGTGCCTGGGTGGCTCAGTGGGTTAAAGCCTCTGCCTTCAGCTCAGGTCATGATCCCGGGGTCCTGGGATCGAGCCCCACATCCGGCTCTCTGCTCAGCAGAGAGCCTGCTTCTCCCTCTCTCTCTGCTACTCCCCCTGCTTGCTCTGTCAAATAAAATCTGAGAAAAACAAAAAAGCAAAGAAAAAGACCGGGAGAGACCTATTCTGGTTGGCAGAGCAAATGGAGTAGAAGTAAACTTGATAACGGGAGGAAATTCGGAGCCACCATTCGGACCTTACCTCCCATGCCGGGACCCCAACAGATAAGGTGGGAAGTTGCAGAACCACAGCCATTTGTGGCTTCTAGTGAGAACTGTGGATTCGAAATTTTTCCTGATTTTGAAGATGAAGGTTACTCACACAAACAACAGATGTTTTTGTTGTTACTGACTTTTACCCCAAGTATCAGCAGTTCAGGCTCTCACTCTCTCCTGTGCTATTTTAGGTGAGGCAGTGTGGGGGCTCCAAAAGGATCTCCACAGCAGAGCACAGACAACATTCCTTCCAGGTTTCCATTTACTTCTCCGCCCTGGCATCAAAAACTCCTGGAATTCTAAAGACGTTCTAATGGCTACCACCTCTACCAGGCCCGAGGGTCCCATGAACATCCACTTTGTTTCCTTGAGGTGTGACTGAAAAAAGTGGAAGGCAGAGTGCACACCATAATCATTTATGTATGCACTGTAAAAGGGTTCCTGGCTATCTGCTTTATTCTCATGCAAGTGCCGGAGAAATGCTCGTTCTCAAGAGAGTGGAGACAAAAATGGAGTTTTTCAGAATAAATGTTTATTTAAGAATTAAGGAAAAACAAAAACATTAAAGCATAGGAATACATTGACTGAATACAAGTGTCTCGTTTGGTCTGAAATCTTGAAAAAGTTACTCTGACTACTTACCTGAGGTAGATTTAGGTCGGCACTGTCTCAAGAGAACCTCCATCCATCCCAGAAGTTACCTTCTAGTTTTGGCTACAGGTTCCCAAGTGGTCCTCTCCAACCTCAGGTTATGCTCTATGAATAACACCAACACCTTTTCCCCACGGTTAAAGCCCTCACACTCAGACCTGTCTCACACCCCGACTGTTCTCCACTGGAGGGACGGTCCATCCTTAATTTACTTAAAGACTAGAGACAATTACCAGTAAGATTAGTTGAAAGAAGGGGCAAGTCATTGCCCTACCAATAATACAAACTCTGTCCCCTTCTCCAAGTTCTAGTGACTAACGAGTAGCCGTAAGGACTAACTTTCGTCACCACCATGCCATATGCCCAATACTATTTTAAGTATTACAACCACCAAACATATACTAGTGACAGGCATGACCTGCACCAAAGAGAAACAAATACATCTTGCGTGTTTTAGCACACTGGGCAACTTTTCATGGTATAAGAGCTATTTTATGAAAATTACTAAAATACAACAGATCAAATAAACTTCCAGCATTTGTTTTCTAAAAAGAAAAAAAAAAAAGACCAAAAAAACCCAAGAAAACCCCACCCTAGAACCAGATTCCTTATTATCACTATAAGCTATATCCACTGACCCTAAAATTATCAAGCTCATCAACCAGTCGTTAGGATCAAAGCTTAGAGCCATACACAGGCAGCAGTTGGCCACCTCCCTAAGTCTGATGCCAACACTCTCTCGAGTGCAGGAATTTCTTAAAATAAACCGGAGAACCCAGACTAGCAATAGAATATTTACTCACCAGTCTATCGTCCCAAATACTGTAGGAATCTTAAGCATTTATATTAAATGTCTTTTAATCTGAGGGAAGAAAAAACCCCTCAGAATTGTCCATCTATAATCACTGGATTAATTATAGTATTTCTAGAGAATGTTACAGATAATCATTAATTATCCTGTTAAATCAGAGATAAGTGCTTAAATGTCTGATGAACCTGCCCACTCCTTTTCCCTTCTAGCATTCAGAATCCTACGTTCCAAGCCACAAAGATACCTTATGTTGTGGTGACTGCAATCCTTTCCCTGGGAATAAAAAGTATTTTCTTTCCTTGGAAGAACTGAAATAAATGAAAGGCATATCATTATGGGGCTTGATTCGCTAAAAACAGCAGGATAATGGGAGTGAAAAGAACGCCAGCTTTGGAGTCTGGGATACTCAAAATCACGAAGTTTTAGCTCCTTCATGAATGACGCATCCTTATGTGTTTTACTCTGTGCCTCCTCAGGCTTAAACCTTTCTTTTGGTTTCCTTTAATCATTCTGCAAGGAGCTGAAGAGCATTTTATCAGTGAAAGAGATGAGTTAAAGTCATAAAAATACGGGATGCTAGCTAGCGACATCAGAACACGACTGTTAGACTGAAATCTGCATTTCCGAGTTTAGAAGAAATCAGTCTCTAAAGCTGAAATTTCAAATGCCAGTGATCCTCTCAAAGATGTTTAAGGGAAAGGAAATTTTTGAGGGCCATGCCTTAACTCACACTAAGTAAAATGCTGAGTATTCTCTTCCTGAGGTTGGCCCTCCAAAGGGGGGACTTTTGGGGAGAGTTCTGATCTGGGTAACTACTCCCTATAGCTGTTCAGTTCTTTCCACTACCAGCAAAGGGTTCCCAGGCTACTGTCAACACACTAGTCCCCATTCTAGCCAAGAATTAAAAATCGACAAAGGCCGAATCAATATAATCCTTTTCCCCCAACAGGAACACATGCCACACCTTCTATCACAAAGTTACAGTCCTTTTCTTTATTGGATTTCCAAATTTTAAAAAGTGAAAAGTAAAGCAATCATTAAGTGGTTCAGATAAAAGAAAAGCATCTTTACCTGAGTTACCCATCAGGCCTGCTGTGACCTGCCCTAGCTCCTCCCAAAACAAGTTTCTGGGTATCTGAACAACGGTTTACATACCGCCTCCACGGAAAGTCACCTCTACCACATGGGTCAACTGTTACCTATTGTATGTACACAGTCCACAGTTCGAGCTCTCACCGGCGCAGAATTCTCCGCAGAGCACGTGCTTTGGGACCCAAGGAGGGAGGAGTTTCTAGCAAGGCTTTTTTCAGACTCAAGGGGGTTTTTCACTAATGTGAGTTCCCTGGTGTACCACAAGAGCTGATCATTGACAGAAGTTTTTCTCACTCGGGGACCTTGTAAGGTCTTTCCTCAGATTGGGTTTCTTTGGTGCAAACCCAAGGCGGCTCTCCAACTCGTGTTTTTGCCACATTCAAGACAAATATACACGTTTTCACCAGTATGGCTTCTCTGAAGAGTAAGAAAGTCATAGTAAGAAGCTTTTTACACACTTGCTGGGGTTTCTCCCCATTGTGGGCTTTCTGAAGTCCAGTGTGACGTGCATACTGTCCGAAGCTCTGCTGACACTGAGGGCATTTGAGTCCTCTGGTGTGAATTCTCTCGGGATGAGGAGGGCTTGAGCACCGCTAGAAAGCTCTCCCACACTCACTGCATTTGTAAGGTTCCTTACCTGCAGGAATCCCCTGGTGGGCGATCAGATAGATACAAGCTTGGACTAAAGGTTCTTCCCAAGCCTCAGGGCATGTTAAGGTTTCTCACTGAAGTGACTGATGAGTGTTCTGTGAGGGTCACTCTCTGGGCAACCATTTCTCAACTTCCCACAGCTGTATTCTCTGGTCCCCACCGAAGTCCGAGCTCTGAGGAAAGTCTGAGATCTGCCTAGAGCTCTTTACTGGGTCCTCTGACATGTTGCAAGTACATTTCTTAGGGTGTTCTAACTTCTTGTCTGTTCAAGACATTTGTGAGGCTTCTGACGCATGGGGAGGACTGAGCTCAAGACCTTTCTCGCCCATATTACAGAGATACGGTTTTTCACCGATATGGATTGTCTGATGTTGAAGAAGGGCTGAGCTCTGGTGGAAGCTTTTATCACACACACTGTATTTGTAATGCAGCTCCTCGGTCTGCGTTCTCATTTTCTGTTGGGCAACAAAGTCCATGCCCAGGAGGAAGCCGCTCTCGCACGCAGACCACTGATGTGGTTTCTCTTCCATGTGAATTCTTTGATGCACAATGAGGTCTGAGCTACAGCTGAAACTTTTCTCATATTCAAGGCATTTAAAAGTGTGAGTGTGAGTTGCCTGATGCCTGATTAGGTTGGCACTCCGGGTAAAACTTCTCATACATTCCAAGCATTTATACGGCTTCTCACCCGTATGGACTCTCTGGTGTACGATAAGGTCGGATTTCTGGCCGAAGCATTTCTCACAGGCACCACACTTATAGGGCTTCTCCCCAGTATGAACTCTCTTATGAACAATGAAGGCTGAACGGTGTCGGTAACTTTTCTCACACTTATTACATTTGTAGGGCCTTTCGCCAGTATGAGTTCTCTGGTGGCTAATAAGATCTGATTTCCCACTAAAAGCTTTTTCACACTCTAGACACTTGAACGGTTTCTCCCCTGTGTGAGTTCTTCGGTGCCTTATGAGGTTTGTGCTTCGGCTGAAGCATTTATCACACTCACTACACAGATACGGTTTCTCGCCTGTATGGCTTCGCTGGTGGACAAGCAGATCAGAGCTCTGACCGAAATTCTTGCCACAGATATCGCACGTATAGAATTTTTTACCTGCATGTGTTCTCTGGTGTCCCGAAAGGGCCAGGTGGTGCCAAAAGCTCTTCTCACATTTGCTACATTTATAAGGTTTCTCGTAATTGTGGATCCTCTGGTGTGAAGTAAGATCTGAGCTTTGGACGAAGGTTTTCTCACACATATCACATCTATAAGGTTTCTCCCCAGTGTGGGATCTCTCACACATAATAAGAGCTAAGTTCTCACAGAAGTTTTGCTCACATGCAAGGCACTGGTATATCTGATCATCTATTTGAGTAATTTCATGCACATGAATAAAAATCTTTTTACCCTTCTGAGGGCATCCATGATAGATTTTCCTCTTCTGAGTTCTCTGATTATATCTCTCTTCTGAAGTGAACATTTTCTATGGCTCTCTCCTAGGGAGTTTTCCACTGGTCTTCTTGACCCATCGTGTTCTTCATAGTTGTTTTCTTGGTAAGAACTTGAAAGATACATCTGTCGTAGGCCTTTCAGTCAGGAGCAGCTTGTCTCTAAACGTTTCCAGCATCATATATGCTGATTCCTTACTTGGTATTTCCAACCCTGTGAGACAAAAAAGTATGATTTATACTCCTGTAATGCTCAAAGTTAAAATTACTGCAGGGAAGACAGAAATTCTCCATCGGACTCCATACGTGCATCAGTTTTTACAGGGGTTGAAACCAGTTAGTTTTCCCCTTTTCTAATAAAAAAACTAGTTAGCAACACATGGGAAAAAGACCAGGAAGAGTTCTTTCTTTCATGACTGAGCCCGGGTGATCTCAAAACCAGGGCTCTTCCTCTTTCCCTGGCTTCAACCGAGTAATCAAGGCAGGCCTCATACTTAGTAGGCTTGCTCAAGAGGAAAACTGCCCCCAAGGGACCCTGGAAATCTAGGAAGGCTTCTCCGTCGGAAGGTTTGGAAGGAAGACAGTAATGGTATTAGAATTCCCACGGGGAGAGAGAAGAGCTTCTGTGGCTCTGTCATCCTAGCTGTGTGATGTTGGGCAACTTATTCAACAACTCTTCCCCACCATGGAGTCACCCTGTAATTTTCTCTCTCACTTGCCACAATCAACCCATCAACAAATTCATGGGCTCCATTCCTAAAACCAGAATGCGACCACTTCTCACGGTGTCTCCTGTTGCAACCCTGGTCCGGATCATGCTCATTCTCAAGTGGATGATGATAAAACCTTCCTAACTGGTTCCCACCAGTTAAGGGCTGAGGGGGTGCTCCCCAGATCTGTATGCTGAAGCCTTAACCCCCATGACCTTGGGATGTTACTGTATTTGGAAACAGGACGATTATTTATTTATTTTTTTAAAATATTTTTTTAAGTAATCTCTACACCCAATGTGGGGCTCGAACTCATAATCCTGAGATCCAGAGTTACATGTTCTACTGACAGCCAGCCAGGGACCTCTGAAGACAGGACCTTTATTTTTTTTTTATTTTTTATTTATTTTTACTTCATTTATTTGTCAGAGAGAGGGAGAGAGAGAGTGAGCACAGGCAGAGAGAGTGGCAGGCAGAGGCAGAGGGAGAAGCAGGGATCCCCGCTGAGCAAGGAGCCCGATGTGGGACTCGATCCCAGGACGCTGGGATCATGACCTGAGCCGAAGGCAGCGGCTTAACCAACTGAGCCACCCAGGCGTCCCTGGAGACAGGACCTTTAAACCAATTGTCTAACCCAATCCAATGCGACTGGTGTCGTTATAAGATCAGGACACAGAGGTATCAGGGATGGCATGCAGGGGGAAGACCACATGAGGACAGAAGGTGGCCATCTGCAAGCCAAGGAGAGATCTCAGAAGAAATCAAACCTGGCACTCTGATCTTGAACTTGCAGCCTCCAGGACTGTGAGGAAATAAATTGGCTGTTTAGAGCGCTCAGTCTGTGGCGTTTCACCATGGCAGCCCCAGTACCACTGCCATCCTCCCGTCACCACCGTCCTTACACTCAAACCCTCTACCCTGCTGCCAGTGAACTCCAGTTAAAATAAAACAGGTTCTCCTCTGCTCCCTTCAGTGGGTTCCCCTTCTCCCCCCACCACCAGGTCCTCACGATGGCCCAAGACACGAGGGCTGCTCTGCCACCCCGACCACTGTGGCTCTCATTTGCTTTCACTGTTCTCCCTGCACGCTGTACGGACAGACCCACAATGGTCTTCTGGCTGTCCTCGTCCACACACTCCCCTTAGGGCCTTTTGCCCATCTTTTCTTGGGTCCCCAGCTTTCTTCCTCCAGGGATGTGCACAGTTATCTCTTAATTCCCTCAACTATTTCTTCCAAGGTCACTTCTCAAGGACACCTCTCGGGACCACGGGATTTAGAACTGACCTGCCCCCACACCCAGCGGTCCCTAGCCAGCTCTTCTGCTCGGTTTCCTCCACAGCATTTACCACTTTCTGATACATGGAATAATTCACTTGTTTATTGCCTGAAACGCCGCAAGGATGCTTATCTGTTTTGGGTGCTGCTCTTTCTCTAGTAGACTGGGCAGTGCCAGGCACACAGTTGGTGCTTAATAACCACATGCTGACTGCACAAGTAAGTCCTTGTCATTCCACTTGTGTCCCTACGGTACAGGAAAAGGGCCGGATGCCAAAGGTACGGGAGCTGCTCGGGAGCCACTTGGACCAGCACAGTCGAGGAGACAGAGGGCGCAGCTCCGAAGGCCAGAGGGACTGCAGCTTACCCAGAAGCTAACTGGAAGGAGAGCGGCCTTGGATTTGGTTTCTCAAGGAAGAGCGAGTTCTGTAAGACACAAGGATAAGAAAAGGATTCATAGTTACACTGGAGCGGATTTAGCCCTGGGTTGTTTCCCCCAAAGAACCTGAAAATGGGTAAGCTAGATTCCTTAAAAGAGCAGTTGAGTTTTCTTAAATAATCACTTAAATTCAATTCTGAGGAGGCTGGTCATAGTCTTAAACCTTCCCACAGAACTCTCCAGAAAAGGGCCAACAAAGAACCTGAACGCCATCCGCACCACCTAGAGCTTCCCGGGGACCGGACCTGAACTGCACGGAACACAGCCCGAACTCTGCACGGGCCCGCGCGTCGGTCTCCCCGCGGGAGCGCGGCCGCCCGCACCCACCGCCCCCACCTACCGGCCGGGCCGCGGAACGCGCCTGCGCCTGCGCGCTCAGAGCCGCGGCGGGCGGGCGCGCCGGGATCGCATCTCTGGTTACTCAACAGCCCCGACGCCGAAGGGGGCCTCTATTTCCGCCGTAAACACTTTGGGAGGCAGTCGACTGGCACATAAAAGAAGTTCCCCCCGTCAGTTCCCGCAGCAGCCAGAACCTGCCTACTCCGGGTCCCGAGGCTTCGGTTCCCTCACGACCCTTTCTGCTACTGAGCCCCCGAAGCGACAGCGGAGCTGCTCGGCGCGCGGGGACGAGTGGCGGCCGCCCTCCCGCGCAGCCGCAGGGCAAAGCGGCCACGGTCCCGGCTCCGGCGCCAGGGTCAGGCGACCGCAGGACGCTGACAAGTAAACAGCGCGCGGCTCGAGGAAGACCAAAACTGAACGCCCAACGCGAGCAGGCGCCGGTGAGGGGCTCGCCCGGTGCTTGCTCCGGACCGCCCCCGCCTGAACGCCGCGCGGCCTGGAACAAGGAAGTCAGGGACACTAAAGCTTCATCCAACCGGGATTTTTCAGAAAACCTGTGCGCTTCCAGGGCAGTGATTTAAACCCGGCTTCAGTGCCTAGAAAACGGACTCAAAGACGGAAGAAGAACAAACTACCTCTGGAAGAGGCACAGGGGACACGGTAAGAGAACAGCTCGGAAGGGGTCATGGCGGCTGCAGCGGTCCGGGCTCCCAGCACGGCCTGTAAAGCTGTGAGAACAGCAGAAACACCTGCACAGCACAGACCCCAGCGGGCTCTCCACGCGGGCTCGGCGGGCTCCTACTGAGAGCAAGAGCACCTGGAAACCGGGGGGACAGAGGAGGGCTCGTGGCGCACCAAGCCAACCTAGCGTTTCCTGCCAGAAAGAGAAAACCCACTCTGAGTCCTAAAACGTGTTTAAAGTTCTGAGCTGAGCAGGACATCAGGGAGGGCCTTAACTCACACAGCGGACTTACAGGCAGTCCTGCAGGGGCGGTTCTTCAGGAAAGACAGTAAAAAGGAAGGAAAAGGAACCCTTGGGACTGCACAGTGAAGGAGAAAAGGAGCAGAGAGAAATGTAAGGTCCTTTAAGATGAAGGGAAAATTCTTTTTTAGAAAAAAGGAAAATAAAAAAGGCACAATCCCTGTCCCCACTATCTTCAAAAACATGCCATCTAGTTAAAAAAAGGACAAAAAATCCACAAAACTTTACCAAGGGGTCACTGAATTAGCGGTCTTATTAAACATGTTATGTTCTAATAAAACAGACACACTCCAACTAAACAGCAGGAGGAGGAGAGAGAACAAACTGAAATAACCGCCCGGGCCATTAATGGCAGCAGGGGCTAAGGGATACCACTAAAAACTGAACAACAGATAACTAAAGGCTGAATAAGAAAACGCGACTAAGGCATTACAAAAGATCTATGCTTAAAGGTAGTCATGATAACAAAAATCAAACATTTAAAAAAAGTTTTTAGTGAAAGAGCAATGGAAACACAAGTAGCTGAAAAAACAAGGACAAATAAAATAACATGATCTGTTGAGACAAAACGTATCAATCCTATCAATTACATGGGAATGGATTTGGCCCACCTATTCAAATTTTTCTCACTATGGCTCACAAAGCAGGACCCAAGTATATGCTAAATACAAGAGACACTTAAAGATTCAGAGAGGCTCAAACTAAAGGGAAGGAAAAAGGAATATAGGCAAACAGAAATAAAAGAAGCTCTTATATTCAAGATATCAAGAAGAGAAGAATTCAGGCTGAAAAACATTAAAGATGATAAAGGATACTTCTTAATGTTGAAAGCCATTATCACAATATAGCTTGTAACAGTTATAATTTTGAACCAAATCACACAGCACTCACCCTTACAAAGCAAAAACTACAATAGATAATAAGAAATATAGACAAAAACATTAATAATAAAATACCACTATCAGTAGAAAGACATATAAAGTAGGAGAAAAATAAGTAATGATGCAGAAAACCTAGAGGATCTAACTAGTAAATCTTATGATAGCTACTGAAACTTACACCCTAAAAATAGGAAGTAAACTCTCTTCTCAAGCACACATGAATCAGTCACAGAATTCTGTCATATATTATGTCATAGAAACAGCATCAGTAAATTTCATAAAGTGACATGAAACTAAAAATTCATTAGAATACCAAATTTAAAAAGCTCCACCTAAATGGGGAAAATAAACTTAAAACAACTCTTCAGCAAATGGGGAAATGAAACAATTTCTAAATATTGATAATTAAAACTATTACTGATTATAATCTATGGAATAAACTTAATGCAGTGATCAAGGCTATTCATAGTCTTAAATAATTTTATATCAATAAAAAGAATTAAATGAACAAACTAGAATCTCAGATCAAGGAGCTAAGAAAAAGATACATCAAAAGAAATTAAGGAAGAAAATGAAAGTAAAAATGGAAATCAGTGAACTAAAGAGAAAAACAACCTAATTATAAACCAAAATTCTACTTATTTGGAAAAGCGTAAAGAAGTGATACACTACTAGCTAACTTAGTGAAAAAGACAAAGTACAAATTTACAAAAAAAGAAAAGGATAAATAAGACATAAAAAAGTCCCACATACAGATAACACATCACTTTGCAGATATCTACACAAATAAATGTGGTAACCTATGAAGCAGACTGTGTTTTTTACCAAAATCACCCCTATCCGAGACAGAAAGTTTTAAAACACTAATATGCACAGAATAAACAGAAAGTTGTTAAGGAATCAGCCCACAAAAAGCATTGACTCTAGATAATTTCATAAGGGTATTCTAATAAACTTACAAAGACCAAATAAACCCAATGCTTCAAAAATGTTTTCCAGAGCACTAAAAATGAAGAAAAACTTCTAGTCTTTTGTGAAATAGTTTAACGTTGACAACTATACCTGATGAAGGGTATAAAAATGTTTATAGCCCAGTATTAGTGTGAAAAATACTAATAAAAATCTAAAAGCACATTAAAAAAGTGATGTACCACAACAAAGTAGGAGTTATTCACAGAATGCAAGATCTGTTCAATATTAGACAATCCATTAATATAAGATCACATATTAACAGATCTATGTGGAGAAAAATCATGATTATCTTTATAGATGCTGAAGGACCTCACAATAGAAATCAACATCCATTCCTGAGGAAAATACTCAAGAAAGGAGGAATTAATGAATTCTTCCTTTCAAAGATAAAATATATCCTTTAGAAAAGCCAGTATCTAAGTGAGAAAAACTAGTCATTTCTGATAAGATCAGGAATAAGTCAAGAATGACCCCTATCTCTTCTGTTATTAAGCTCTGAACTAAAATATTAAGCAATGCAATTGGAAAATAAAAAATTAGTGCTGTAGGAATAGAAAAGAAAGAAAATTATATCTCTTTGGATATAGGAGTGTACAATTAGAAAACCCTAGAGAGAATCAACATTAAAACTGACTCAAAGGAATTCAGTAAGGCAGCGGGATACAAAACTCACATACAGAAATGAATAGCCCTTTTATGTACATAAATAACAACCAACTAGAGTATAGATAGAGAACATTCCTGTACGACAAAAAAATATGAAATACTTAAAGATAAATTAAACAATAATTATGTAAATTATGTATGTGATAATGTAAAATGAAGAAGAGGAAAACTTCCAGACACTACTGAAAGACCCAAAAGTAGATCTGAACAAATGGAAAGGTATCTTTTGTTCTTGGAGAGAATGACTCAATATAATGAAGAGGTTAGTTCTGCCTAAAAGATTTATGGATTAATACTAAATGCAACAAAAATAATAAGCTTCTTGATGGAACTAGACCAAAGGTGGACCAATTATGGCTCACAGGTCAATTCTGGTTTTATAAATAAAGTTTTACTGAAACAAGGTAACTCTTATTCATGAATGTATGGCTCATGGCTTCTTTCTCACATGGCAGAGTTAAATAGTTGAACAGAGATCATATGGCCCACAAAGCCTAAAGTGTGTACTTTCTGATCCTTTAGAGAAAAATCAATTCCTGAGCTAGTTATTACTCAAATTCACTTGGAAAAAACAACATGCAAGAAAAGAAAGGAAACAATGAAAAGAGAGATTCAGGGTTGACTAATAACCCTCTATGACATTAAAATATGCTATAAAACCTCTAATATTAAAAAAATGTGGTCCTGGTACATGAATACATAAAAAGATAAGTGGAACAGAAAAACCAGGAACAGACACAAACATGTACAGAAATTTAGTATACAGTAAGAGTGATGTCTCAAATCACCCAGGAAAAAGATGAGATTTTTATTAAATGATGTTAGAAGATCAGGACAGTCACATGAAAATTGATAGAATTTGATCTATACCCCATACCATATACGAAAATCAACTCCACATTGATCAAAGAACTGATTACAAACTGAAACCATATGGTATGAATGAATATACAGGTAATATCAGTGTACAGAAAGGTTTTTTGGCTTATGACAAAAGATTGGCTATTTGACTAAAAAACATTTTATGTGTAAAAAGAAAAGAACAAAGTCAAAAGTCAATGGACAAACAGAAAAATGTGTAACATATATTTGAGATAAAGAAATAATATATCTACTATATAAAGATCTCTTAAAAATGGAGAGAAAACACCAAAAACCTGAGAAAAAGAGGCAAAAGACAATACACAAAGATTAAAAAATGTTCCTTACACATATAAAAAGATGTTCAATCTCACTCATAGTTAAATTCAAATTAAAAGTACAGGAAGTAACTATGAAGAGAGGAAGTACATCAACTTGATAAAGAATACAAGAAAACTACAGCAAATGTTATACTTAATGGTGAGTAACTAGAAGCTTCCTAGCTAAGACGAGGAACAAGGTAAGGATATCCCTTTCTACCACTCCTTTTCGACGTCATACTGGAAGTCTTAGATAACACCATTAAGACAAGAGGAGAAAATGAAAATTACAAAGAATGGAGGAAAAAAATAAAGAACTGTCTTTGCTTACAGATCACATGATTGTCAGTGTAGAAAATACAAAATTATCAACCAAAAAAAAGGGGAACTAATAAACCAGTTACAGCAAGCATGTAGGATACAAGGTTAATATATAAACGGCAATCGTTTTCTTCTGTATCAGCAATAAAGGATTGGAATTTCAAGTTAAAAACACAATACCATCAGCAATTCTGCGAAATGAAAGTGAAATACTTACATATAAATCTAACAAGATCTACATGAAAAAAAACAAAGAACTCTGATTAAAGAAATAAAAAAGAACTAAATAAATGAACAGACAGTCTATGTTCATAGATAGGCAGACTATATATTGTCAAGATGACAATTCTTCCTACCTTGGATCTATTGACCAAACTCAATTCCAATCAAAACTCCCATAGGATATTTTACTGATATTAACACACTGACTCTAAAGTTTATACGGAGAGCAAAGGACCCAGAATAGCCAGCACAATATTGAAAGAGAACAAAACTGGGAGGACCGACATTACTCAACTTTAAGACTTACTACAATGCTACAGTAACCCAGTGTGGTAGTAAAAGAATAAACAAATAAGTAGAACAGAGTCCACAAATAGACTCACATAAATACAGCCAACTGATCTTTTGACAAAGGAGCAAAGGCAATACAATGCAGAAAGAGTCTTTTCAACAAATGGTACTGGAACAACTGGATATCCACATGCAAAAATATAAAATAAACAAAGACTTTATATCTTTCACAAAAATTAACTCAATATGGACCACAGATTTAAGTATAAAACACAAAACTACAAAACTCCTACAAGATTAACATGGGGGGAAAATAAAGACAATGATGACTTCTTAGATATAAAGCCAAAGGCAGGCATGAGCTATAAAAGAAGTAACAATCTGGGTTTTATTAAAGTTAAAAACTTCTGGGGTCCTAGGATCAAGCCCCAAGTTGGGCTCCCTGCTTAACAGGGATTCTGCTTCTTCCTCTCCCTCTGCCCTTCCCCCCCAATTTGTGAGTAAGCTCTCTCTCAAATAAATACATAAAATCTTAAAAAATATATATATTGACCAAACTCCAATACACTGATAATACTGAATTCTAATAAGGATATGAAGCAATGGGAATGCTTATTCATAGCTGGTGGGAATGCAAAATGGTACAGCCACCTTGGAAAGCAGTTTGGGGGTTTCTCACAAAATTAAACTTACTCTTACCATATAATCTAGCAACTGTGCTCCTTGTACTTACCCAAAGGAGCTGAAAATGTATGTCCAGGGGCGCCTGGGTAGCTCAGTCGTTAAGCGTCTGCTTTCAGCTCAGGTCACAATCCCAGGGTTCTGGGATCAAGCCCCACATCGGGCTCCCTGCTCCACGGGAAGCCTACTTCTCCCTCTCCCACTCCCCCTGCTTGCATTCCCTCTCTCTCTGTCTCTGTCAAATAAACAAATAAAATCTTAAAAAAAAAAAAAAAGAAATAGATGTCCACACAAAAACCTGCACAAGGATGTTTATAGCAGCTCTATTCATAATTGCCAAGACTTGAAAGCAACTAACATGGCCTTCAGTCCATGAAAGGATAAACAAACTGTGCTACGTCCAGGCAGTAGAATCTTGCTCAATGCTGCTAAAATGGACATGTGCTATCTAGCCATGGAAAGACATGGAGAAGCTTCATAGTATATTGGTAAGTAAAAGAAACCAGTCTGAAAAGGCCACAAACTGTCCAATTCCAAGTACATGACATTCTAGAAGAGGCAACTATGGAATCAGTGAAAAAGATCAGTGGTTGTCAGGGGCTGGGGGGAGAAGGATGAATAATGAAGTACATAGGATTTTCAGAGCAGTGAGACTGCCCTGTATGACACTATAAATGGTGATATACATCATTATACATTTGTCAAAATCCACAGAATGTAAAAAACAAAGAATGAACACTAAAGTAAATCATGGCCTTCGGGTGGCAATGATATCTCAATGTAGATTCACCCACTGTAATAAACAGCACTCTGGGCTGAGATGTTGATAGCTGGGGAGGCTGCCGGTGGGTGGGTGGGGGGTGGTGGCAGAGCACATACAGCAACACTATGTACTCTCTATTCAATTTTGCTGTGAACCTAAAAATACTCTAAGTAACAGTCTATTTTAAAAAATGAAATAATTGAAAAAGGCATGTGAAATACTGTTTCTCACCTATCAAGTTGGCATACGTTGAAAAGTATGACAACACATTTTGTTGTCAAAACCGTGGGGAAACAGACACTCTCATATGTTGCTAGAGGAACAGCCAATTAGTACAACTCTCCGGAGGGGAATCTGACATCTAATAAAACTAGATATGCATTTATATCTGACTCAGAATCCCACTTCTAGAAATTTACTGTGAAGATACACTCCAACAATATAAAAATTTAAAGTATAAAGTTATTCGTTGTAGCAATGTTATATTTTAAAAATATTTAAAACTTAAATGCATGCCCATATGTAAGAAAGTGGTTGGACAGACTTGGTATATGCACATATAATGGAGAACTATGAAGCTGTTAAAGAATGAAGAAAACTTTTATGAATTGAAGTGGAGTGATTTTCAAGACATACTGTAAATTTTTTAAAACAATGGTATAAAAAAGAATCTACATTTTGTGTAAGAATGAAGTAGAAATAAAAAACTACACATGTGGGGCGCCTGGGTGGCTCAGTGGGTTAAAGCCTCTGCCTTCAGCTCAGGTCGCGATCTCAAGGTCCTGGGATCGAGCCCCCGCATCAGGCTCTCTGCTCAGCAGGGAGCCTGCTTCCTCCTCTCTCTCTCTCTGCCTGCCTCTCTGCCTACTTGTGATCTCTGTCTGTCAAATAAATAAATAAAATCTTAAAAAAAAAACAAAACCAAACTACACATGTATCTGTGGGAGCCTGCGTGACATGTTTCAGTTCAGGTCATGATCTCAGTCATGAGACCGAGGCCCCTATCGGGCTTCATGCTGAGTATGGAGTCTGCTTGGGGTTCTCTCTCTCTCTCTTTCTCTCCTTCTGCCCCTCCCCCTGAGCGCTCCTCTAAAAAGGTAAAAGAAACTAATGAATGTCATTATCATCACAAAGTAGGTGAAATGGGAATAAAAGGACAGGAAAATAGAATTGGTGTACATAGGTGGAGGGAGGGAGTCACTCCTCTAGGACTATACATTTTTGTAACACACACATTTTTGCTTTTAGAACTGTTACATTTCACATATTCAATAAGTAAATAGACAAGATACTAGAGAGAAATGTGAAAAAGAAATACAAACAAAAACAAGTCTGTCTCAAATGAGTAACACCCAGAAGGGGGGAAAAAACCCAACAAACTCAAATAGTACTTAATTACAGTATTAGGACTATAAAAACTCAAGCTAAAAATAAAAAGAACTATGAACAATCACTGAATTCTCATAGAAGGGTTTTTTTGTTCTGCAGTGGTGGTAAAGATAAACTACTTAATGTATACCCTAGGACTACACAGGTAAGTAAATATACTATGGGTAAAAGGGCACACAGATTCCTCACTGTCAGAGAAGGGAGTTATAAACATAGAAAAAGGAATGGCAAGAATGAACTCTGTAGTGTTTAACTAGAATTAGAAGTATCAGTATGAGGCCAAGGTTTTGCAGTATATATAGAAAAAACAGAAATGCATGTATGTGTCAAAGTGTGTTTTTATTTTTCTAGTAAGGTCTGCTGAAAGGTCGTAAGAAGAATGAAATCCTAGTAGTAAGGAGCATACCACACCGAGCATACCACACCCTCAGGTCTTGGTCTCTAAACACTATTATTCTCCACTGAAAGCTATCAGGGCTCCTAGGAGAAATGGCTGATTTCAGGGTTTAGAAAGTACAATATGATCCCAGAACATTTTGTTGTGCCAGAGGATAAGGAAGTGCTCAAAAAGGAGTGACAACGTGCCAAAAGGACCCAGAAGCCAGGCCGAAGGGGCTGCTACTTTACAAATCTGGAACAAACAGAACATCAAGATAAATAGTAACTGTAATAAGTTAATAACACAGTAAGAATCCATGAATCTATACAGATAACAAAAAGAGTGAATAAAGATGGAGAAGGGAGTTTTTCTTCTATTAAAAAAGTCAACAATAGGGGATGCCTGGGTGGCTCAGTTGGTTGAGCGGCTGCCTTTGGCTCAGGTCATGATCCCAGTGTCCTGGGATGGAGTACTACATCGGGCTCCTTGCTCGGCGGGGAGCCTGCTTCTCCCTCTGCCTCTGCCTGCCTCTCTGTCTGCCTGTGGTCGCTCTTCTCTCTCTCTGACAAATAAATAAATAAAATCTTAAAAAAAAAAAAAAGTCAACAATAAAATGTAGAAGAAATGATGGAATTTTTAAAAATCACCATGTCCTATCAAAAGAAGAGTATTTCTTTCAGGTAAAAATCTAGTGGGTGAGAAGTTTATAAGATCAGGATATTTACAGAGTCTGAAAATATCTCCCTACTAAATATTTAATAATTAGAGACATGAAGAGTAACTGCACAGTACAGAAACCTGGACGTTGGGATGCTTGGGTGGCTCAGTCGGATAAGCGGCTGCCTTCGGCTCAGGTCATGATCCTAGAGTCCTGGGATCGAGTCCCGCATCAGGCTCCTTGCTTGGTGGGGAGCCTGCTTCTCTCTCTCCCTTTGCCTGCCACTCTGCCTGCATGTGCTATCTCTCTGTCAAATAAATAAATAAATAAAATCTTAAAAAAACAAAAACAAAAACAAACCTGGAAATCATCACCTTAACCAAGTGATCAAAGTTACCATTACCAGTGACACGATGTTAATTTGCCTAACAGAAGGTAAAGAATAGGACAGTACATGACCTCTGTGCCATCTTGCCAAAAATGTATAACCTGAACCTAATTATGAGGAAACATCAGGCAAACCCAAATTGAGGGAAATTCTACGAAATACATGGCCTAACCTCTTAAAGGGGTTAAAAAAAAAAAAAAGTCAATGAAGCGCCTGGGTGGCTCAGTCCATTAAGTGTCTGCCTTCGGCTCAGGCCACCGTCCCATGGTCCTGAGATCGAGTTCCACATCAGGCTCCCTGCTCAGCGGGAAGTCTGCTTCTCTTTCCCTCTCCCTCTTGCAAATAAATAATTTTTTTAAAGATTTTTATTTATTTATTTGACACAGAGAGAAAGATCACAAGTAGGCAGAGAGGCAGGCAGAGAGAGGGGGGGAAGCAGGTGCCCCGCCAGGCAGAAAGCCCGATGTGGGGCTCGATCCCAGGACCCTGAGATCATGACCTGAGTCGAAGGCAGAGGCTTAACCCACTGAGCCACCCAGGTGGCCCTCTAATAAATAAAACTTAAAAAAAAAAAAAGTCAAGGTTATGAAAGACAAAGTATGAGGATATATATTCCACGAAGAAGAAAACAAGACAAATGAAATGGGGAATATGGATTGATGTTGGCCAACAAAAACCGGTTTTTTCCTTTTCCTTTCTGAAAAGGACACTCGTGAAAGAACTGGCTCAATCTGAATAAGATAATAATATTATATGACTGTTAATTTCCTGACTTTGATAGCTGTAATAAGAGAACAGCCTTGTTTTTAGGATATAAACTGTTGTGTATTTTAAGACAGGCATTCTTAACCGGTGTTCTAGGAAGAATGAAGCCCTATAGAAAATGATTTAAGTAACTATTTTTTCAATTCTTCCAAGAATGGTATGTAGCTAGGAGCACTGTACCTGCATAGGAGAGAAGTTAATTCATTACATACTTTAGGACTTTAGGGCTTAATTCTCTTAAGACTTTAGGGCTTAGCATGCCATAAGACTTTAGGGCTTAGTTCTCTCATAGTCTGAGAAGAATCATTATGTCTATAACCTGCTCTCAAACGGTTCAGAGAAAAACGTGTATATGCGTAAGTATGTGTATACAGCGATACACAGAATCATAAAGTGAATATAGTAAAATGTTAACATTTAGAACCATGGGCAAAAGGTATGTGAATATCCCTTGTACTATTTTGCAACTTTTTCCCAAGTCTGAAATTATTTCAAAAATAAAAGATATTTTAGTTTGTTTTTTAAAGAGCGTGGTAGCTGAGAGTCGATATATTATGCTAGTTAAAACTAAATGTTCAAATTCTAGAATCATATTATGGTTCAAATTCCCACTGTGCTCCTCGGTAGCTGTAAGAACTTGGGTAAATTACTTAACTTCCTTCAGCTTCAATTTCCCCTTTGAAAAAATAGGTAAGATACTATTACATGCCTCATGGAGCTGCCACAAGAACTTAATGTCGCCACCAAAGGACTCAGCTCAGTGCCTGTGTCTCAACACTCAATAAATGATAGGTTCTATTATTTTCTGAATTCCTTCTTCACACACAAAAGCCCTGTTTATCAAGTCCCTCCTCTGCACCTACCTCTTCTGTAAAGCCTTGTTCAAAATCCATAAAAAATAATCAACTAAATCATAAATAATAAAATTGCTCAGCCAGTTAATGATGAATATGAAGATTATGCAAAAACTAGAAAAACTTTTATGGAGAAACATTAGGAGGAAAAGGAAAAAGTCAGAATCACACTTAAGTGAAAATATGCAGGCATATGGACAAATAATGAGTATAAGCTGGTGGGTTTATGGAAGCTTTGTCTTTTAAAATGTGTGTTACCGCTCAGGTCAAAAGGAAAGCAGCGTGGAAATTAAGGATTCTGAGATTGGTCAGAGCTTGGTAAATGAAATCACAGTACTCCCTAAACTCATCAGCTCAGGGTATCATTATTTGCCCTCAGGAGCCAAAAAACTGTGGGGCACCAAGAAGAAAAAAAATTAAACAATTCAGGAAATGATTTTCTTATCCTAAGTCTTTTAGACGTCAGCACCTAAAAAAAAGAAGAGTCTGGTTGTCAAAACTTAAAGTAGACTGTGACACTTTCCTAGTTCAAGATATTGTAACTGTTTCCCATAAGACTCAGAATAAAACCCAGTTCTCACTGTTCCATATAATGTGGCACCTCCACCTACCTTTAGCCTCAAGAGCCACCTCAGAACTTTTGCACTTGATCCTTCTGCCTGGAATGTTCTTCCCCCAGGTAGCTGGCTTCTTTATTCGATCCAAGTTTCTGCCTTAAAATTAATTCCTCGGGGCACCTGGCTGGCTCAGTGGGTTAAGCCTCTGCCTTCGGGTCAGGTCATGAGCTTAGGCTCCTGGGATCAAGCCCCGCATCAGGCTCTCTGCTCAGTGGGGAGCCTGCTTCCCTTCCTCTCTCTCTGCCTGCTTGTGATCTCTGTCTGTCAAATAAATAAATTAAAAAAAAAATTAATTCCTCGGGACGCCTGGGTGGCTCAGCTGGTTAGGCAGCTGCCTTCGGCTCAGGTCATGATCCCGGCATCCTGGGATCGAGTCCCACATCGGGCTCCTTGCTCCGCAGGGAGCCTGCTTCTCCCTCTGCCCCTGCCTGCCACTCTGTCTGCCTGTGCTCGCTCTCTCACTCTCTGACAAATAAATAAATAAAATCTTAAAAAAAAAAAAAAAAGTTGCTTTAAAAAAAAAAAAAAAGAAAGAACCATCACAACTTCCCACCCTTATAAAAAAAAAAAAATTAATTCCTCAAAAGGAGGCACAATCTGACTACTTTATGTAAAACAGCTGTATCCTCTTATCTTGTTGCATTTCTCTTCAGAGCTCTCACCCTCCAACATTGTGGCATATATTTCATATCTGTTAATTTGTTTCTCTCTCCTACTAGAATGTAATTTCCATTGTTAGGACTTAGTCTTTTGTTCACTGCAATATCCCTAGACTCTAGAATATGTTTGTTGAATGAAGGAAGAATAGGAATAAATACCGCAGCAAAATAAAGGACCACCATACTCCTTAGAGCCCCTCAAAGCAATGCAACAATTAGGCGAGTAGCCCTGGCTGGTCCACCAGAGGACCCTCCTCTAACAGGTTTCTCCTACCTCATCTTAGGAAGAGACTGGTTCTCTCTTCCATGGCTAGGGTCAGAGTGTGCAGAATAAGCAGGCACGCAATAGAAGTCCAAGCAGAGAAGCTGAGTACAGAACTTCAAAGCTCAAGTTTATTCCTACAGTTAAAGGGTGTATGGGACAAGGAAAGTCAATAAAGCATTAATCTAAAAAATAGCTAACGCTTACTGTGTCAGACCCGAGGTGAGGCATTACCTCATTTACCTTTCATTGACTGCATGGATTACCTCCTTTAGTCTTTCCAAGAACTCTGTAAGATAGTATTAATATCAATATTTGCACTAACAGAAAACCTGATGCTTACAGCAATTAAATAATTACCCAAGAACTCACAGCTAGTAAGTAGCACAGCCACAATTTAAATTTCAATTTTCTAACTATGGAGCCTAAGCAGTGGGCATACTGCCTTTTTCTGGATGCAAATCAATCAAGAAGCAATTATTACAAGCCTATTGTGACTACTTATGTTGGAAAGTAGAAAATACACTCACATTGGTAGAATAGGATCCAGTTTTATCACTCTGCTATCTCAATAGATAAGAAAGTATCAATCCCTTTTTCATTTTATCTTCTCCCAATCCTTCCTGTCCTCCCCCAGTACTCTCTCCCCCTACCTGCTCCAAAATCCACATTTATATAGAAACATACAGCCTGGTATGCCACTTACCATAACAATGAAGACTCAAGACTGTCTTCCTTTTGGCTTCAGAAGGTCTCAAGTTCGTGAGTATTCATAACACTCAATTCTTCCCTTTCCTAGAGGAAAAATCAATAATGTCGAAATTTATAATTTTTTTCTGAAATTTTTTCTGGAGCTAGACGTCTAAATATTGGTCCCATTTACTCCCGTCTGGTTGGCATCCTTCAAGCACATCTTCCCTCTTCCCACATTTGCTTACGTTCTGTTTCTCCTGCAAGAAGTAGCTGCTACCAGGAGCCATCACTTCCTTCCCAACCAGCACTAGACAAAACATCAAGAATCCTTCTGGATAATGACTAACTTGAACTTCTTAAGAAAGCCCTGAGTCCTGTTTTACTTGTTTAGACTTTTCTTTCTGCTGATTGTTTTTTGTTTGCATTATCGCAACTTCTAAGGTCAAGGACCCATTCTTCTACCACTATACACCCCAAGGCGGAGTTGATAAGCGCATATAGTACAATGTTATATATAATGCAGTTTTCTAAACCATAGTTATGAATTGGTTAACAATCTTCTGTATATAGATTTGAGTACGACATAACTAATCTCTGTCTTAAAGATGGGGGGGACTTCATTCAATGTCCTTGGGTTTTCCCCATTATGAGAGAGATGGATCGCTTAGAAAAGTGCCGGGTAATGTTTACTATTATTCTCTCCGAGAACAGGCGTACTGAGCTGCTCTTCTTTCAACTTTTCATTGACTGCCTCCCGGTGCGCTGTCAGGGGGGTCCCAGACCCCGCTCGGCGGCGAGCGGCAGGGGCTTCTGTGCCCTTGCACAGGCCGGGGGGACAGGGAGGGCGGGGGGGAGGGTTGGTTCTGGTCCCGCCGCGCCCCTCCTCCTTCCCCTCCCCCGGGCCTCGCGGCCGCGCCCCTCCCAGGCCCCGCGGGCCGCGCTTACCCCGGCGGCCGCCGGCACCGCCCCTCCGCCTGGGACCGCACTTCCGGTTAGTCTCGGGACACTCGGGTTTGGGTTTTCCGGCGGCCGCAGGCTTTGCGGCGGTGGACCTCAGGGCCCACCTTCGGGGAAAAAAAGGAAAGCAAACCTGGTGGGCCGACGAGAGCCAGGAGCTCTCCCTTTGCGCGGCTCGGGAGGGGAGTTGGGGCCAGGCCGCCCAGTGAGCGCTTTAAGGGCCGACAAGGCCGGCTGCGCGAGCCCTTTCAGCCAGGCTGGGAAGCGGCCGGCGCAGCCCCGCCTCCGCGAGTCACATGACCACCCCTGCTTCGCAGGCTGGGGCGCCCCGCCCCCGGCCTCTGGGCCAATGGGGGCTGAGCCCCTGTGACGGGGCGGGGCCCTGGGGCGCCTGCGCTCCTGGCCTTCGACGTTGCGGGACGGGACGGGGCGGGGCGGGATGGAGCGGGCAGGGGACGGGGGAGTCTGCGGGGTCTTGGGCTGAGGGGTGGACTTCACTGGCACTTGGTCTAAGAAGAAACAACATTGTTTATATGACAGTGTCTGACTCCTCTGCTCTTTCTTCAAAGCAGTTAAAGGAGGAGTGGAGCCAGAAGTCGCGTCACCAAGACGAGTGCCGACCCTGAGAGAAACACCCCGAAGGATCCGGGGGGAGGGGAGGGTCCCGAAGCGCAGCGGAAGCGCTCGGTCGCGATGTGGCCCGCGAGACGGATGAGATGCTTTACCCGGGGTAGTGGTGGCCGCGTGTACGTGGGGGCAGCTGCCGCGGAGGCTACGACTGCTGTGACACCGCGAGGGTCCTCAGTCCCGATTCTGGGCGGGAATCCACGAAGAGTAATCACTGTTTGGGTTGGAGCAGAAATGGGATTCTCTCCAGAGTCAAGTATCTGTGGAGATCTGTTTTCCCTGCTCAGTTGTTCAGTGAACAAAAGTTTTTAAAGAGCCCTCAGACATCAAAGAGGAAGAATGAATACTAAGAAAGTAAAGGACCAAGGCCTCGGAAACGCAGCCGGGCACTTCGATTGTGAGCCAAGGACTGGGGATGGGAGCCCTGAGAACATGATCAGGGTTTCACCAGTCACGCCTTCAGGGTCAACCAATCATCTTTCTAAGTATGGAATTCTCCAAGGGAGCTGCAGTTTATTTTAGATTCATATATTTTTAAAAGATTTTTATTTATTTAGCGTGCAAGAATGGAAAGGGGCAGAGGGAGACAGTCTCAAGCAGTCTCGCAAAGCCCAACATGGGGAGGGGGGAGGTTTGATTAGGGACCCTGAGATCATGACCTAAGAGGAAATCAGTAGTGGGTCTCTTAATGTTCTGAGCCACCCAGGCGCCCCACAGTTTCATATTTGTTTTTAACGAAAGCAAAGTAAAGCCAAAACACTCTATTCAGAGTCGTCTTAATATTTGAAATAGTAATTTTTAAGTTGTATATGTGGTATGTTCCAGACCCCGTTCTAAACACTTTACACATGTTATCTCATTAGCTTGTAAGACAAATTCTGATATGTATTATGTTTAAGGAGGTAACTGGCGTACACAGATTAAATGACTTGCCCAAGATCACACATTTAGTAACTGATGAAGCTCAAAGATGAACAGTCTGATACCAGAACTTGTGCTTGCAACCAGTATACTTGTATGGCTACCTCAGTAATGGTGAGTGTATTGTGGGAAAGTACTGGGATAAGAGTCAAGCGTATGGTTCTGATCTCCGCACAGCATGTAGGAAGGTCTCAGTAGGTGGTGAAATCTTCAGCCCTTTCTTTCAAGAGACATTGGCCCAGATAGAGTGCTCATTTTATTTATTGCTTCATTCACTCAACACATATTTATGGAGCACTACCAGTTCGTGTGAATCCATATTGGATATTAGGAATTTAAAGACAGGTAAGACTCAGACTCATTCCTCTAATGGCTCACACCCTAGCATGGAGATAGCAGGTGCCATGAGTGGTATCATAGAGGTAGAAGTTACATATTATAGTCTGGGAGCATAGAGAAGGAGTGCATAACTAAGAATTCATTTGAGAAAAGTTCAGAAAACACTCTGGAGGCGATGGAATGTGAGATGAAGCTTAAAAGAATAGATGCAATGAGTTGAAGATGGGACTGGAATGGAAGATGGGAAAAAAGAGATACTTGGATGTGATTTCAATTAATGGACCTTGTAGGAAATGGAAGCCATTCATAAGATAGCGGAATTATCTCCAAACTTAAAATTCTTTAGAAAGTTTTTATTTTTATTATGTATTTATTCAGAAGATGACTTTATTTTAAAATATAGAGAGAAGCAAAACAGTAAACATGGAGACAAGGAGAAAGAATAAGAAGGAGCAGCCAGCAAATTATGAGGAAAATGAACAAACAAAAATGGGCCAGGACAACCAAGGGAGGAGAGTTTCAAATAAAAGGTTGATGATAGCAGTGTCATATACTATAGAGATCAGTTGGGAATTTCTATGTTCTAGGCATGTTATAAGCTCCTTATATGTACTAACTCAATCATCCAAGAACCCTTTGTTGTTTAATCCTCACAACCCCATCTTATGGATGAGGGAAATGAAGTAGAAGGAGGTGAAGTGTTTTGTACAAGATCACGCTGCTGGTAAGTGGCAGGATGGCGATTTAAACCCTGGCAGTCTGACTTTCTGAGTCTGTGCTTGTTACCACCATCTTATACTCCCTCTGAAGAAGATCTGTGAAATTTAGGAATCAAGTTTTTCATCTTTAATAGGGGCAGTTTCTGAGGAGTGTGGTGGAAAGGGAAGAAGGGGACACAGCTGTATCGTTTCTTTCCGGAATCTTGGCTATAAGAACGAACAATGGAAGGCCCTCTCTACTGTAGAACACAGGATGTCTAGAGAGAATAGGGCCTACAGGGTGATGAAAGAGAGTTGAGTATGTTGCTAAAGGAAAAATACCAATAGAGAGGTTGAAGATTCAGGAAAGGGTTATCTGAGGCCACTCAGGAGATAGGGGAGGCTGCGTTCTCAAATACTAAGGGGAATCGATCCTTTAACCGGAGAAGGAATCTGAGATCAGAGGAATGAAAATACATCTGCATTGCTTGGGTCTTGTTCAGAAACCCTTTTAGGATTTGGAGGAAGGAATTCCAACTAGCCACAGGGACTATATTCATCAGGCTTCCAATTTGTTCTTTTAGTCACTCACCAAAATCCTGATTCACCGGGGTTACATTCTCACAAATGTATTTTCTCTTTGATCTACTCCAAAGGTAACAACCAACAGTATATTTAAAAAAATCACGGAGTTGATGGGCCAACAGTTCCAAGAGTATAGCATTGCTGTTCTTCATCTCTTAATTTCCTAGAGCAGTTCAGATCTTCTCACTGAAATACACCCAAGCAAGAGGAAAATGAACAAGTATGTCAAATTTGAGGATCTCATTTTATCTTTTTGTTGTTGTTAAGCCACAGTAATTGCTTCACTGTTCAAAATATTTATTTTCCTAACAGGTCACACAAATTGGGAAGAGAAAGACGTCTGTCAACTAGCCTACATCCAAATCTGGGCTGAGGAGGAACAAAGAGCTGCCTGAAGAAATGAGTATCTGGAATGAACCGCAGAGGTCAAGATGGCCACTGGCCAATGGAACTAGCTGCCCTGGTTCACATTCACGAGCCCCCTTCATGGGCACCACTGAGGTGCAGCGAGGACAGCAGAGCTGCTGGGGCCAGTCATTACAACTTCCGGAAAGGAGAAGGAGCTCACTCTTCAGACGTGGTCTTCATGCTTCTATGCTCCTTCGTGGCCTTCTCCCAGTTCATGTGGTTGAATCCCTCAGCGACCACACTCCACACAGTGTTCTCCTCCAGGCGGTGTGGGGCGATTCCAGAGCCTCCAGGGTGTGAGCGGGGCATGGAAGAGCTTTGAAGGACACCACTCTTAACAGAAGTATGATGAGAGAAAAACTCTCTGAAGACCTCATACACATGGGAAGCCATTTTATTTTTTTTATTTTATTTTTTAAAAAGATTTTATTTACTTACATGACAGAGAGAGAGAGAGAGAGAGCACAAGTAGGCAGAGAGGCAGGCAGAGGGAGGGAGGGAAGCAGGTTCCCTGCTGAGCAGAGAGCCCGATGCAGGGCTCGATCCCAGGACCCTGAAATCATGACCTGAGCTGAAAGCAGAGGCTTAACCCACTGAGCCACCCAGGCCCCCTGGGAAGCTGTTTTAAATTTCTTTCTAAGGTAGCATGACCGGGCAGAAACTTTGTTCAAACCAAGAGCCTAATGTGTGCCCCCCCTCCACACATACATTGTACATCTGCTTTGTAAATGAGTAGCCGAAGGGAAAACCAGCTTGTCCTTGAGGTACCCACGGATGCTCCTACTCCTGGCATTCCTTTGCATTAAAACTCATTCCGGCCTATATGCCAATCTAGAATCTTTTGAGCTCTTGACCTGTAAAACCTGTTCCTTCTCTAGGATATTTTCTTCCCTGTGACAAGAGTGTTTCCCCAGCAGGGGGCCTAAGCTGGGCTCAAATAAAACTTTCTATCTTTTAGGGATTCTGACAGGTCTGTTCATTTGGCTGGACAGGGGTGCTGGGCTCCGTGTGCTCCGAATGTGTGTGTGCTGATGCCCTTGGCTCCCTTCAGGCTCGGGAGGCCTGAGCAGGGAAGTGTCTGCTGTTCTGCTTCCTGCAGACACTGCGGTTGCAACCAGAGAGGAGCAAGTTGCCCGAGTCCCAAACATGGTGGACGCCTCCCGCTTGGCTCACTGGGCGCTGGTTTCCCATGGTGTCCAGCAGTAGCTTGGTGGCACCCTGAGGGCTCCTGTAAAGTCTCCTACTCACCAGGGGAGGGGAGCAGCTGTGCGGGGTCACCTCCTGGGCCCAGTGACCGGTGGCCCCACTGCTGCTTGTTCCTTGTTCTGGGGGTGCCTCGCTGACCCCAGCTTCCCTGCCCTCTGCCACCAGCTGGCTCGCGGAGTGCTGTCTGTGGCTGGTGTGCAGGCCCCGAGGTCACGGCTGCTTCTGCCCATGTGGCTTGGCGGCCCTGCTGCTCTTCACTAGCAACATTAACTTAGCAGCCTTATTTTATCTTTAAAAGTCATGCGCTTTGCACCCCATAATCTAGCTGGGCACTGGAAATAGAAAATCAGAAAAGATTCATTCCGTACCCTTTAGAAATCATAGTTAAAAATGAAATTGATATACGCCGAGTTCAGAGGGGGCAACTCTATGGGGCAAATTGCCAGTGTCCTTGTCATATCCAAGGCAGGTGACACCAATCACCTGTGACTTTCTTTTCCACACGACAAAATGTTAGGCTCGGGTTCCACCTCAGTGGCATATCCACGGCCTGTTAATCAGAATGGGCTTTGATTTGGTAAATCTCTGTGCATAAGAGACTAATTTGGTAAGATATGTATTAGAGGAAAGATCTGCGCGAAGTGCAGTAAGACCATTGGAGGAAGTGGGTGTTTCTTCTTGGGAGGATCAGAGGAAACTTTACTAAAGGAGGTAGGCAGTCTGTGGTTGTGGTGATGGCCTTGCTCCACAAAGTCTGCAGGGACCTGCGTTCCTTCCCATTCAAATAAACGTCCTCATCCCTTATCTGGTGGGTAGATTTCTAATCATCACATTCAGGTTTCAGACAGAAAGATGGAGGAAGAGACAAGAAAAGGCAAAGGGCATGTGCCAGCTCTTATTAAAGGAAACCTCCAAGAAGGCACAGGCCAGGCAGCCCACCTGCACCTCAGTGGGTAGACCTTAATCTCATAGCCACACCTACTTGCAAGTTCTATTCCAATAGAAGAAGATGAGTATGGATACCACATGGGGATGGGGGTGAAGGAAAGGGAGGGGAGGTCACATAAATGGTTGTTTTGTCAAGTAAATGTAGGAAGTCCTGGATTGAATAAAGTGGTCTCTTTATATTCAGCATGACTGTTGTATGGAGAATGCTCCCCCCTGACATGTTATATATGTGTATTTGTCTTCTTCCATAGGGCTAGAACCTCAAATAATTAAGTAAATGGACAGCGGAATAAGCATTAATTCCCTTGCAGCAAGGGAAGATGAAGAAGTAATGATATCCACCGGGTAAGAGGTTAAATGAAACAAAACAAAAGCCTAGAATCAGCTTTTGGAATAAGGAAGTAACAAGAAATAAAGTTGGTAGTATGCAGGGTCTAGTACATACGGAGGGAGTGGATTATATGTGGAGGACAGAACTTCCTTTGGGCAACCTGACAGAAAGCAACTGGAGATTTGGCCATATCCAAAGTCTCCTTTCAAAAGAGCTCAGTGGGAGGAGTTAACTCAAGTCTGGAAGGGAGAAGTAGCAGAGGGATATTCCTAAGTACATCTTGTCTTATGCCAATAGTGGCTCCATCCATTCCAGCTTCACCAGAACATGTGTCTCTCCCAAGAACTCAAGAAAGGTCAAGTTTCTGTCTTGGCCCTCAACTTCACGGCCACCTTCTTGATGAAATAGATGTATATGTCCTTCGACTGGGTACCTGTCGTGTTCCTTGACAAGCTGACATTCAGCAGGGTCTGGGACATCTGTTTTGAAGGCAGCCTTTGACTTTCTTCTGGTGCAAAGGGTAAGCAGGACCCAGTGACAACTGTAGGGAGTGGTTACTTGATTGTAGGTTAGGTTTTCTATGAAGTGGGTGGTCCTGACCCAGACCTTATATTGGGATAGTAGGAAGACTCTATGAAATCCAGGCCTCCAGGCAGATTTACCTCCAGGTAAATGCCAGCAAGCCAAGAGGCTCACCCTTATTGAACTCCTCTCATCCCAGAACTCAAACTCCTCTATTTTCTCTACCTTCTTCATCTTCTCTGAGTCCTCCAGCATCCTGTCCCTGAGCTCACCTGTCTCCCTCTGAGTTCTCTCTCAGCTCTGCTGCTCCTCTCTTGGCAGTGTGTGCGTATGAGCAGGCCAGGTGTGTGTGTGTGGGGGGGGGGGTTAGTATGGGAGTTTGGAGGCTAAAAGAATGGACCCCTGTCCCAAGCCAGAATTCCCACTTCCTCCTCAGAATATTTGTGGCTGATGTTTTATTGTCTTTGCCATTGAACTCTGCTTCTTATGCCTCATTTTGGTAGCCCCCTTACAGACCTTTCCTCTTTTCCCCTCGGATTCAGCTGTTTTTGCCATCTGGGAATTCACTTCGGGTAAGGGATCCCCATCGGTTTGCTTTGGTTCTGAAGAGCATCTGATTTGGGGATTGAGATGAAGGCTAAAGGACAACCATTGTGATAAGGTTGAATGGTTATAAATTGTGACCTACAACCCTGGACAGGCACATTTCATCAGTCTGAGACCTTTTTCTGAGATGAGACACTAGAAAATGAGATGCCACATCAGTCCCAAGGAGAGTGTGTGATATCTAGGGTTGCCAGATTTAGAAAGAAAAAAAAATACAGGGAACTTAGTCCTATTTGAATTTTAGATAAACGATGTATTTTTAAGCTTTTTTTACATGGGGTTACATATACTAAAAAATGATTCATTGTTTATTAGAAATTCAAATTAAACTGGGCATCCTGTATTTTATTTCGAGCCCTAGAAGTAGCCTTTGTGTAGAAGGAGAGATGGATTGTGTGAAAGGATTTCATTTATAAGTAGCAGGATTCATGAGAAGATGAGGTGGAAAATTCCGCACCTTCCTAGGATGACTCTATTTGGGATGGTGAAGAGTTATCACATGAGAGAGTTAGATCCTGTGAATATTTTAAGATAATGAGATCTGCTTATAGGAGGGAGAGATTTATTTCTGTAGCTGGGGTCAAATATTTGGAAAGAAGAAGAGTGTGGTGATTTGGGAAAGGAGAAAAGTGAGTCTGGGCTAATGGTAGGTAGGAGGATAAGGCCTTGGACGTGGGGGGAGAGGAGCGGGGTCAGGGGCCAGCGGAGGTTTAGGATTTGGGCCATATTTAGACAGAAGGGTGAATTTGGATGGGAAGTGACTTCAAGTAGGTAGATGATAGATTTACATTGGTTGGACAAGCATGACTAGGCAAGCAGATCGGCAGGATGGACAGTATGGGAAGGATGCAATGTGGTAATTTGGGCAAAGAGATCAGTACAGTGGCTAGGTACGAAATAGGTACTCATTAAAATGATAGTTCTCTAAAGAGCATGGACCATGCCTTCAGTTTCCTTTGGCTCCACATTGTTCTGAACCCAGTAAATAACAAATAGAGACTGATAATTTGAGACTGCTTGTTGGAATCCGTTCCTCTTTTTGTCTCCGCTTCATGTGATCTTCATATCTCGGTGACCTTCTGATTTTTTTCTCTTTCTCCTTCTGTTTCCCAGGATTCCTTTCTTTCCAGTACATCCTCAACCAGATGTACCTGGAGGACTAGCCTCAAGGGGATGAACACAACCTGAGGAGGGTAAACCCTAGGAAGTCTGAGCCTAAACCACGTTCCCGGAATAGATTGAATGCTTAGGAGATTCCCCACTGTGTAGTGAGGACACCTAGTCTTTGAGTTGCATCTGCCAGCCTCCCTGTGCCTTACCTCCTGTGCCAGGAGTCTGTCTCCTAGTTCACCCGTCATTTTGTCAATTTCCTGTCCATTCCTCCCAGGGAGTTGGGTTCAAATTTAGACAAGAAGGTGGTTTAAGGAGATTCATTCTCAACTCAGATGAGCAAGTGGAACTTCTTGCACAACCCCATGTACACGTCTCTTTTCCCCATTGTATATCCTTGTCTCCTTTGTCGTAGGTTAATTGACCATATAAGTGTGAGTTTATTTCTTGGCTCTCTCTTCTGTTGCATTGATCCATGTCTGTTTTGTGCCATACTGTTTTGATTGCTATAGCTTTGTAATTATTTTGAAACCCAGGAATGTGATACCTTCAGTTTTGTTCTTCTTTCTCAAGGCTACTTTGGCAAATTGGGGTTCCTTTGTGGTTCCATACATATTTTAGGATTATCTTTTCTAGTTTTACAGAAAATGCTGTTGGTATTTTAACAGGGATTGAATTGAATCTGTATATTGCTTTGGATAGTATGGACATTCTAACAATATTAATTCTTCCAATCCATGAGCATGGAATATCTTTCCATTTGTTTGTGTCATCTTCCATTTGCCTCATCAGTGTTTTATAGTTTCCAGAGTACAGGTCTTTCACTTTTTCAGTTAAGTTTATCCCTAGGAATTTTATTTTTTTCAATGCAATTATAAACAGATTTGCTTTTCTTAATTTCTCTTTCTACTTCTTCTTTTAAGTGTTCCATTTATTAATTTTGAATCCTGCAACTTTACTGAATTCATTTATTATTTATAATGGTTTTTTTTAGTAGAGTCTTTAAGTCTTTTTTTTTTTTAAATTTTATTTTAACTTATTTATTTGTCAGAGAGAGAGGGAGAGAGAACGAGCGAGCACAGGCAGAAAGAGTGGCAGGCAGAGGCAGAGGGAGAGGGAGAAGCAGGCTCCCTGCCGAGCAAGGAGCCCGATGTGGGACTCGATCCCCGGACGCTGGGATCATGACCTGAGCCAAAGGCAGCTGCTTAACCAACTGAGCCACCCAGGCGTCCCTTAAGTCTTTTTTATACAGTATGTCACCTGCAAATAGTGACAGCTTATCTTCTTCCTTACCAGTTTGGATGCTTTTTTATTTTCTTGTTTGATTCCTGTGGCTAGGACTTCCAGGGCTATGTTAAGTAAAAGTGGTGAGAGTGAACGTCCTTGTCTTTGGGGGAAAGCTCCCAATTTTTCACCATTGAGTATGATGTTAGCTATAGGATTTTCACATATGGTCTTTGTTATGTTGAGGCATGTTCCTTCTAAACCCTACTTTATTGAGTTTTTATCATGAACAGAAGTGGAATTTTGTCAAATGCTTTTTCTGCATCTATTAAAATGATTATATGATTTTCATCCTTGTTTTGTTACTGTGGTATATAATATTGCTTGATTTGTGAATATTGAACCATCTTCACTCCCCAGAATAAATCCCACCTGATCGTGTTAGATGATCCTTTTAATGTTTGTTGTTTTTTTTTTTTAGATTTTTTTTTATCTGTTTGAGAGAGATAGTAGGAGAGAGCATGAGGGGTGGAGAGGAGCAGTGAGAGAGAGTGAAGCAGACTCCCCACTGAGCGGAGAGTCCAACAAAGGGCTCAATCCCAGGACTCTGGGATCATGACTTGAGCTGAAGACAGATATTTAACCCACTGAGCCACCCAGTTGGTCCCTTTTAATGTATTGTTAAGTGCAGTTTACAAATGTTTTCTTGAAGATTTTTGCATCTATGTCCATCAGGGATATTGGCTTGCAAGGTTTTTTCGGGTCTTTGTCTGATTTGGGGATCATGGTAATGTTGTTTGGCCTCATAAAATGTATTTGGAAACATTCCTTCATGTATTTTTTGGAATACTTTGAGAACAATCAGTATTAATTCTCCTTTAAATGTTTGGTAGAATTCATCTCTGAAACCATCTGGTCCTGGACTTTTGTTCCTTGGGAGTCTTTTGATTACTGATTTAATTTCATTACTTTTTAATGAATTACATTGATTCATTTTATTACTAGTAATTGGTCTGGTTAGATCTTCTATCTCTTCCTCATTTGGTTTTGAAAGACTGTATGTTTTTAGGAACTTATACATTTCTTCTATGTTGTTCAAATTGCTGGTATATAATTTTTCATAGCAGACTTTTATGATCCTTTGTAATACTGTGGTATCAGTCATTACTTCTCTTTCAAATAAAAAGAAAAGTAATAAAATATTAAAACAAAAATACAAGGGGGAAGCACAATAATGCAAAAAAAACACGCAAAAAAACAAAACAATGAAGTAGACAAACATTTGGCAAGATTAAACAGGAATAACGGACAGTGAAAAATACACTTAAAAAGAGACACTTAAAAAGGTAGGAGAAAATGATGAAAATCTAGTGCTAATAAACTTCAAAACTTACATATTCTTGAAAAATGTGATTTACTTAGTATTTTAGTAGAAAATATAATTCTTTTCATAACATTAACAAAAGAACCCATGATTTGAAATCTTCCAGAAAAAATACATGACCAAGTAGATCTGAGATATGATTTTATCAGATGTTTATAAGGATATTTCTGATCTTATGAAAACTCCCAGAAAAAGGAATGGGAAAAAATATCTCAACTAATTTTGTGAGACTAGCAGTAATTTTGATACCCCAAACCTAAGAGAAACTATGCGAGAAGAAAAATCAGATTCCACTTTCACACATGAATTTGAATTAAATTTTAAATAAAACTGAAGAAAACATAAAAGTTCAGGAATAAAATATATCCTTATTGTTAAGTTGAATTTATTATAGATTTATAAGTTTAGTTTTATACTACACTATAAAGCTATAGTTTTATACTCTAAAACTAATTGATATAATTTCCTTAAGAAGAGAGAAAAAAACATATGACCATATTAAGAGATACAGATAGAGATAAACTGTTAAAATACAATATCTTTCTTTAAAAAATGTATAGCAAGTGAAGAGTAGAATAAAACTTTACCAATAAAGGTAATGCTAGAGCTAAAATGTCTATTTAAATTTCCTCAGATGATAACTACACTTTTTACGGTAAACATTTCATAATAGATAGAATTGTCAAATTTCTATGTTTTATACCTGAGACTAATATATTATGTCAACTGTGCTTCAGCTAACCCTATGCAATATGTTCTAGACCTGAAACTAACATCAACTATGCTTCAATTAAAAAAAAAAAAGACTCCTCATCCTATTCTTCTCCCTCTTCTTTACCTTCCCTTTCTCTTCTATTCTGTTTCACTTTTCTTTTCCTCCCTGATGAATTTAGTAGTACCGTCATTTAGGCATGTCAAACCAAATTAGGTCTGGGGAATTATGATGCCCTGGAGTTTCCCAGGTGAAGAAAGTATCCATGTTGTGAGGGGGCATGGAGTGTAGGAGCCCAGGCAGGATAAGGGGGACAAGTACAAAGACGAACAGCTTGTTGCTGGTTATTTAACCCAAGCACGATGCAGAAGGCATTAACTTAGGAACAGGCCCCAAAGTATGGTTTTGGAGCCCTAGTGAGAAGAAGGGTAGGTCAGCCTGAGGTGTTAAAGCCTAATTAGCATGAGGAAGGTGTCTGTAGGAGGCAGAAGGCCAGCCAGTCATGTCAAATCCTGAGCAGAGGGGGCATCTCTGTAGTACAGAACAAAGGCAATTGAAATAGAATTTATGAAAAGGATTTTGGAGCGAGCTGTTGGCATATTATTATGTCTGCACGTTTCCCCACACAGAAGAGTTCGGATTGGAGTGTCTCTTCCCTTTTGCTAAATCTTAACTAGAGAGATGTCAACAAGGCCGATCAATGGCACAAAATATGGGGGACACAGTGGAGAAGGCCATGGATAATATCAAGGCAACAGATGGGCAGCTTGACTGCCTGACGTTGATTCTTCATCAAGATTAGTCTGTAGTGTCAGAGCTTTTCAGGGACAATGAGGCATGAACATTTCCAACAACACGTGTGGGAAACAGGAGAGAGGGAGCATTGGCATGGGGGCAGCTGAAAGCCAGCTTAAATAGGCCAAGTGGAGAAATGAAGGTAACTCAGGGAACAAGAAGCAGGAGGAAAGAGAGAGGAAACATTTTCCCTGGCAACTATCCAAGGAGCTATTGCTCAGCAGCTCCAGTGGGTGAAGGCAGAAGTTTGATCTTTATGTCAAATTCATCTAAGGATGAATTTTAGAGTGATACAGGGAGCTCAACATCTTAATTTTGGGATTGAGACTGTATTACTTGGGATAAATCATGAAACTATCTAGGTCTTCATATGGAGGTAAGGAAAAATGTGTTCCAGTGAATGGAAATAAAATGATAATGGAAGACCTAAGTGTATGGTCTATATTATTAATATCCCAGGATATCCCAGGGGATGGTCACACTTATATCACTGAGTTTGGAGAGGGCTAATTGATAAAGTTATATGACTGTCACTTAATTAGTTTTGTTATTATTATGACTTTATCACAGTAAGAAAGGACATCTCACGGATCTGAGAGACAGTGTCCCTGTGGGTAATCCAAATGCATATGGCAGATACACCAATGTTTATAACATAAAGAAGCCATTTGACATTTCCAATTTCTGAGTATGGGTGTAAACATTATATCATTTTAATTTGGAAGTGGCAAAAGAATTAAAATCCTTCTTTGATGGGGGTGAGGTTGGGCAAAATGAGTGAAGAGGGGTCAAGGGGTACCAACTTCCAGTTATGAGATAAATAAATCATGGGGATGTAATGTACACCTGGGTGACTATAGTTATTTTATATTTGCAAGTTGCTAAAAGAGATCTTAGAAGCCCTCATCATAAAAAATAAAGTTCTCATCACAAGAAAGAAAAACATAACCATGTATGGAGACAAATGTTAATTACATTGATTGTGATCATTTTGCAACATATATAAATATCAAATCATTATGTTGCACACCTGAAACTAATATAATGTTATATGTCAATTCCACTTCAATTAAAAAAAACTTTTTTTTAACACCTCCTTTCATTGCATAAGGCAAGGAAAACAAATTTTTTTCTGGATTAAGACATTTTAATATACATAATGTATAGTACTTCATATAATTTGTTAATGTCCTTTTCTATAGGCCAAAGCGTTACCTTATGAAGGAAAACAAATATTGACAATCATTTTATCTTTCCATGGCCTAATCGTAACTCAAAACAAATAGCCTTTAACCAAATATGTACTTTACTTTCTATTTCTAAGTACTAATTGTGGCGAGGTAAGATTTTCATCTCTCATAAATATGTTTTTTGGTGTTAAGAAATGTGTGGGGAGACTTTTTTTTCTTCTTAAAGATCTTATTTATTTATTTGAGAGAGAGCGTGAGAGAGAGCGTGAGAGGGGAGAAGGTCAGAGGGAGAAGCAGGCTCCCTGTGGAGCTGGGAGCCTGATGCGGGATCATGACCTGAGCTGAAGGCAGTCACTTAACCAACTGAGCCACCCAGGCGCCCCAGGGGAGATGTTTTTAACATAAAAGACCCCTGGAGTTGTGTGTTTAATGCAAGGTAGGTCTGAAGGTATTGCTGACATGGAGACTAGGGGGTTGTTTTTGGGAAGGCAGAAGTCTCGCTGTGCACTCCTAAGGAGAAGAAGCAAGTCACGGGGTCAACTAAGCCTTTTCCTGTTATCTCGGCTTCCCCTGGATTGGGGAAATGCATCAGGCAGAGTTCAACTATGAATGATTGAAACCAGCCTAGCAATTTTAAGAAATGGTTTAAGTAGGACATGCACAATTATGAAATAGTTGGAAGGGCTGGAGGACCCGGTTCCAGGCCGGCCACCAGAGTCTCCGTTTAAACCAGGCCCTCAAGGAGGCTGCCAGGTGTCACCATCAGAGAGGGACGCAATCGGAAAATGGCAGCTTCCCGTTGGTCTTTGCAGCATTCAGAGATCCGGAAACTGCCCTGCTGCCCGTTAGAACTATGTCAGCCGAACACGGATGTGTGGAAGCCGCCCCTCCCCTACAGCAACCAGAGCACTCTAGGTACCAGCCACAAGTTGCATGTGTCCTGATTTCTCACCCTTTGGAATAATACCTTGTTCTGGCCAATAGCTCGCACTTGTCTCTTTAACACGCCACAGTGTAAAAATTGTTTTAAACCAGAGCAGAAAGCAGGTACTTCCTGGTCCATTATCTGCAGTTCCCTATTTGCACTTGGGCTATATATTTTGAGACACCAATAATTGTCCCCCCCCCACCTCATTTAGGTAACTATACAAGCTCAAATGGAGGTGTGCAGCAATGCAGAGAGTGGTGTGGGCCAAGGTTTCCCTGCTTCCTTTCACCCTCCCCACAAAGGTCTAAGATAAGAACTGAAAAGAGTCTGCAGAGGATGTAGTATGGAGAGGTTTTGTAAGAGAACCATATTGGACTAGACTTTGAGGATGGAATGAAAGGACTTCCCTAAATTAAGAAGAAAAAAAAAAAGATTCACCCAAATTTGAAGAAAGGGAAAAAGATCTCAGAACCCACATGGGCATGGATGTTACAAAACTTCCCCCAAGCAACCAGGCAGGTAGAAACAGGAGCGGGCTTAGCATTACCCGCCCCTCCCTCCCTTTCCTGGGGTCTGCATTAGATTCCATAGACTTGGCAGGAATCCAAGTGAACAAAAAGGAAACAAACTGAGGTTTATAATTACCTTCATAACCAGGACTCTGAGACAGTCATTCCTCCTGGCCATATAAAAAATGAATCTGTGCATACGAGAGCTATTGGATTGTTGAATAGAGTGGCTACACTTCCTTCTAGGTATGGTGACTACTAGAGGGAATTACTGAAAGATACAGCATATCCATACGGAATACTATAATAACAAAACCCATAAGATGGTTACTGACAAGGAGTCACAGCGTTCAGAGAAAAAAAGACAGGATCATATAAGAATGAAAATATCAGGAATGGGCCTTGAAGATACAGACCAGACATGAAGTTGGAATTCCTCTATGAGGAAACGTGTATGACTTTTTAAATTGAGGGGGCTTTAAAATACTCATGAAGGGAAGTAGCGACAGAAAAGGGTGAAAATCTCAGGGTAAAAATTTTGTAATTTAAAACATTTAAGCATGTTATGGGCTGGATCGTGTCCCACCAAAACTCATATGTTGAAAGCCTAACCCTTGGTACCTCAGAATGTGACTGTATTTGGAGATAGTGCCTTTAAAGAGAGAATTACATTAAAATGAGGTCGTTAGAGTAGACCCTAATCCTATCTGACTGGTATCCTTATAAGAAGAGGAGATTAGGACATAGAGAGAGACCAGACATGTGCACACACAAAGGAAAAAACTACTTAAGGACACAGAAGGTGGCCATCCACAAGTCAAGGAGAGAGGCCTGAGGAGAAACCAAACCTGCCAACACCTTGATTTGAACTTGGGTTTGATCCAGCCTCCACGACAGTGAGAAAAATTTCTGTTGTAATAGAAGGTTGTGTAACCTACCCCGCCTGTGGTATTTTGTTAGGGTGGCCCTAGCTGACTAATACCAAGTGGAAGGGTTACATTATCAAAACGAGGTATTTTAGAGGGTATATTTAATTGTGAGAATGAGGAAGTTTGAAGAATGGGAACTGGGCCTTTGTTTACCCTGTCAGCTCCTGTCAAGGATTGCTCAATTCTCTGTGAATCCCCAACCTCAGGACAACATGTTCTCAATAATGAGTAGAATGAATGATGGAATGAAAAGGAAGAGAGATTTAAGAGAGGTTGTGTTGAAATAATCTACTGTAGTGATCTTCAAGCTTTCTGGTGACAGGACTTTTTTTTTTTTCTTTTTAATTTTCTTTTTAAGTGGTCTCTGCACCCAGTGTGGGGCTTGAACATACAACCCAGAGATCAAGAGTTGCACGTACTGAGCCAGCCAGGCACCACGGGATCCTTTACACTCTTAAATGTTATTGTGAAACCCAAAGGTCTTTGTGGATTATATCCATCAATATTTACTACATTAAGTTTTAAAACTGCAAATTTAAAAATATTTACTAGTTGGGGTGCCTGGCTAGCTTAGTTGGTAGAGCATACGACTCTTGATCTTGGGGTTGTGAGTTCAAGCCTCATGTTGGGGTAGAGATTACTTAGAAAAATAATTTTTAAAATCCTGAAAGTATTTGTTAATTTTTTCTAAAATAAAAGCAACCAACCTATTAGGTGTTATCATAAGTAACATTTTATGAAAAAATAACTATATAAATATTTTTTCTTTCATTCTCCTTTATGACTGCTTAGTAGAAGACAGATTTTTATATCTGCTTCTTCATTCAAAATGTCATAAGCATATGAAGAAAGTTTGATTTCATTCAGATAAACTGTTAGAAAAGGAAAGAGTATTTTAATAGCTTTTTCAGGTAATTGTGCACATTCCTGTCTGACTTTATACCAAACTTGACAGTTGGCACCTTCTTTAGGGTTGGTTGTAATGTGCAGTCTGAAACCTCATCACTAACTTTGAATGGGTCTTTTACCCATGTGTGATTTGGTAACAAGTTGGGCACATTAGTCCGTGGGGGTATTCAGCCTTTCAGTATATAATATCAAACAAACAGAAAAGAACATTAACACCATCACCAATCTCATCAGAAATGTCTCTAACCATTGGGAAGCTGCAAGTTACCAAATACTGAGAGCTAATAATTTATCATTGCAAATGCTCTCAGTTATTTTTTTTGAATTATTATTTTTTATAGACTGATTTCTTTGACTTTTGAGAAAATGACTGAGTATGTAATGGTTTATTCTTTCCAATAAAAATGGTGTTCCATGAAAACAAAACAAAACAAAACAAAACATCTAGATCAGTTTGCAAGTTAAAAGTCACCCAAACACTTTTCTTAGACAATCATCTCATTTTTATACACAGCTGAAGTGCTTTTTCTGCACTTACCATTTATTCACATGGTTTATTAAAAAGACATGTACTTAAGGGTAAGAACTAGTCAAGTAAATTTTTTTTTTTTACTGCTTCATCAAGGATATTCTTAAGTAAATACCCCCCCCCCCAACATGTGACTACTATGGACACAAAGAGGGCGGGGACTTCTTGATAAACTGCCTTGATCCATAGGAGGCAAGAGCAATTTTATGTATTGGTTTTATACCATCAGCATTTTTCATAACAAATGAAGCCTTGATATTATTATGAAAATATTGTTGGCCTCACATACCTTGAAAGTGTCTCGGGACCTCCATGGATCTGTTTGCTACACATTGAGAACTGATGAAATAAAGTATCTGTGGGTATTTGAGGGACAAAGGGCCAAGCTTCCCTTGGAAATTTTGAACCCAGTTGTCAAGCATATGACAGGTTGTGAATTGATGTTTGTTGAATGGACCGGAGAAGCCATAATTGTATAAATATATGCTTACTTGAATGAATGCAGTGATGTGGAGAAGAATGGTGGAGAAGAATATCTAGAGTGAAGAATGCATGCTGTTTGGAATCAGAATCTGCTCTCAGGGTCTGGCTTTGCCACTGAACAGCTGTGGGTTTAATTCTGTGGAGCCTCAGTTTTATCAGCAAAATGGGGATAATGATACATCGATTTATGGCAAAAAGTTAAGTTGGACAAAATGAAATTATGTGTATAAGTTTTTTAAGTATAAAAGTATAAGCTCCCTAACATGGAGCTTGAGCTTATAAACTCAATATGGGGGGCCACACACTCTACCCACTGAACAAGCCAGGCTCTCTTTATGTGAGCAGTCTTTAATAGCATTTTTGGTTGTGTAGAGGTGGGGAAAATATGGAAATTTATAAAATCAGTTTGTGATATTTCAAGGGGGAAATATCTCAGGAGACACAGGTGGAAATGTCGATTTAATTAGACAGGAAGGTATAGACTCTGGACATGTTGGGGAGACATTCGTTCAACTACTATTTACTCAGTGTACTACTCCGGCAGAGGAGCTGTGGGCCGTTAAAATATCGGTATCTATGAGGGAGAGGCGACCCAGATCAATAGGAAATAAGAGGGAAAATAGCGGCCAAAGGTCAAGCACAACTATTCAGCGGGTACATCATGGTTTCCAGAAATTAAATGATTCCTTTAAAACTTAACTAAAACGTGCTTCACGTCGCCTTCTTAGCGCAGTGGGCAGCGCGTCAGTCTCATAATCTGAAGGTCCTGAGTTCGAGCCTCAGAGAGGGCATGTGTTTTTGCCCTGAAGCTTGTCCACAGCCGGGGACAACCGCGACTCCTTTTGAAGCTAAGGTGCCTCCCGGGAATCTGCGCCGATTCGCGGCTGGGACGCAGTTTCTTCCGGTCCTAAACCGAGAAAGGTGACGGCACGTGAGATGCAGCTTTCCCACAGCAGGCGGCCGGGTCCCCACCCCACCTCCGCGGAGCCACCGGCGAAGCCCGGGGAGCCACCGGCGAAGCCCGGGGAGCCACCGGCGAAGCCCGGGGAGCCACCGGCGAAGCCCGGGGAGCCACCGGCGAAGCCCGGGGAGCCACCGGCGAAGCCCGGGGAGCCACCGGCGAAGCCCGGGGAGCCACCGGCGAAGCCCGGGGAGCCACCGGCGAAGCCCGGGGAGCC